>KN886689.1:75301-126118 GCA_000934455.1 Apostichopus parvimensis
CATCTGCAATGTTTGCAGTTTGCATTATTTACACTCTAGCATATTTGTCACTTATAAATCATTGGGTACGATCGCAAGAGCAGCAAAACTATGTGAGTAGTCTTTCACTACTGTACTGCTACATGTTTATACGGAAGCGCAGAAGGGACAATGCATTGACGAGTTACCGACTTGACAACACAACAATTATCTGCAAATACGAGTTGACGAGATGGTAACGTGACAAAATTCAGAAAATTGACGTTTTGACGAGATAACGGATCTCGTCAATGCATCAATTTTCTGCAAATTGACGAGTTGCACACTTACTACCATCTCGACAATATGACAAAATTCAGAAAATTGACGTTTTGACGAGATAACGGGATTTGACGAGATCTGCATCTCGTCAAAACGTCAATTTTCTGAATGTTGTCACGTTACCATCTCGTCAACTCGTCAATTCGCAGATAATTGTCGTTTTGTCAAGTCGGTAACTCGTCAACGCAATGTCCCTTCTACGCTTCCGTATGTTTAGGTATTACCATGCATTCAAAAAGAAATGTGTGCTACCCACACAGGCTAGTTGATGCTACAATCAAAATATATTCTACTGTATCTTTCAACCCAGATTTTGATGCATGGATGTTGGAAAAGGTTTGCATCGCCCCTCGGTGTTCGAATATGTACAACATAATTTGAGTTCCTCCCTGAAAGTAATATGCTGTCTCAGTGCAACATTTCTGTTTCTTTCCGTGGCGGTGTCGCTAATATTTCTGGAGGTAGGTCTACGAAGGCTTGTCGACCAAACGTTAAACTAAGTTAAGTCAAGCTCACTACAGTAGTTTCGCCTAACCTAGTATCATCTCTTTGATGAATCAGGAAATTATGTAGTCTAGGTCGGTTGTACTATGAGTTATGACTGTATTTAACTGTGAGCTGTTTGAATTTTGTGTATGATAAGTCAATTAAAGTGCAAAGTTTCTGTGAAGAAAGTCACTCATTGCCATCTGAAGCTTTTTTGCTAGCCTAACTTTAAATGCCCATGCCAAATAGGAAGTAAGCCTTCTTGCAACAACATCACTACAGATCGAGCTCTGTCTGTGATAATTTGCATTTGATCTTGCTATTGCATTGCATAGACAAGTTAGTTCATTTGTTTGGAACAGTTTGGTTCCACTCAGTCATAGGCTTCTTGTGACACAGGTAGAGTCAAACATTAAGAACCAAGAACGACAAGAGTAAGTGTTGGGGGTGGGAGAAGGGCAGAGGGATGTTTGGGCATGAACACATTCAAAAGTTGCCAATCAAAGTAGTCTATTCCCTTTAAAGCACTTAGTTTCATTTAGTAGATAAAAAGGATCAGGAGGGACATTCAAGTCCCCATCATAGGAGAGAAAAAAAAACTGAAGACACAAACACTCAGACCGATTACAATGCTTAAAGTGCTTGTCCCAAAGCATTCTTAAACCCATTCACACTACTTGCAAGTACAACTTTCTCTGCAGGCAAACTGTTCCACTCATTCAAACCCTATTAGAAAAAAGTTATGCCGAATAGTAATCCTACTTTGTGACTTTTGGAGTTAAAGACAATGATCTCTGGTACAACTATACTGTTAGCAAACATGAAAAAGTCGGTAAAGGATAAATTGTCAGAACCATACACAATCTTGAAAATCTAAATCAAGTCACCACATAACCTCCTAAGCTCCAGTGTGGTGAGATGCAACAGTTGTCACCACCTTTAATAAGCAACACCCTTTAAGGAACTAATCATCTTAGTAGCCCTCCTCTGGACCTTTTCGAGTACTTCCTTATCCTTAGCAAAATATGGGTTCCAAGCCTGCACAGCATACTCCAGATGAGGCCTAACAAACTGCTTATAAACTATTTATTATTTATTCATTATTTATTATTTATTCATTGTTTAGTATTTATTTCATTATTTATTATTTCATTATTTATTCATTATTTATTTATGATTTATTCATCCGTCATTTTTGTTAGGGCATGTTGATGACAACTCTAGCTGCAAATGGAATCTTTTACATCTTCTTCATCAGTGGTGCGTTAAGTTTCACAGTATCGCAAGGTAAGAATTTAGTCACACTCATCCAAAGCTCTCTTCCCCATCATATAAGAATGGGTTTTAACAACAGCCAATTCCTTATACCATTTGTAAGGCCTTCCATACAGTACATTGGAATGAAAACAATTGTAAATGACTTAAAATATGTAAAACAAGTTTTGCTAGTTTAATAATTCCCAAGTTACATGCTGGTAGCTGTAATGTGCAATATATTATAGTTGATTTTTTTCTATGGGGATGGCAGGGGGAGGCATGTAGTTTGTGATGTATGCCCAGAATCAACAGACAAAAACATACATGTTTTTTTTTATGATGTTATATGATTTGAAATAACCAAATGCCTGTAAGTTGGTCTCCACTTCAAACCCACTCCAATCGCTACCTCACAAATATCATCAATATTGGAAGTTATATGCTGATGATGAAATTTCAGGATTTGTTTTTCTGTTATCATTATGTTCTATTTACTTGTCAGAGAAGATTTTGGTGATCAGGTCCATGGGCTTGCAGATACAAACTTCTTATCTACTTGGTCGAGAAAAGACTAATTTCATCCCTCAACAGAAAATAGTGGACATTGTTATAAATGAGGCTATTAGTATGGTATGTATGAGAAGTTGTTGGTACAGTGGTACTGCTATAGAGTTCATTTGAACATAGTCAGGAATCAGGATGGGAGGGGACAGAGATGTAACATCTAAAGGCTTTAAAAGCTAGATTACTACTCTTTTGTGATGATCAAACCTTTCTGTTAGATTGCTTTAAAGCTTGGATGGTGCATTTTTTTAAAGTGAGCAGAGCATTTTCTGCTGAGTCTCCTATTTTCAATCCCACAACAATACCCTCTGTTTCCATCCTTTCTTCCCATATAAAATGGTTTGTGTACATCATTCTCTGTGTAAACTTAGGGTCACCATATTTTATTTGACGAAATGTGGACAATGTTATCACTACCTGAAGAGGATCGTAAGCTGATGGGTGCTCCTCAACCCTCCTCCATCCCCCCCCCCCACTTAGTGGGGAAAATGCTGCATAATTTCTTTAAATATTAAGTCCACCTGAATGCCTTACATTCCACTTTTACATTCCACTGAAATTTTCTCCCTAATCCCAAAACATCAACTCGTCAAGCTGATTGTTACTGACCGGTAATAACGGAAAATGCTCCTCAATAGTCATTTTGTCTTTTCCTTACAGCACAAAGTGTCCTACTACCTTGCAGTTCTACTGAAAACAGAAGGAGAAGAATGTCACAACTTTGAAGTAAAACCACTTTTTACGGTACGTATAAGATTGTGGAGAACAATGATATTAACTGTAGAGTAAGTAGCTAAGTTATAATGACGTATTTGGAGGGGTAAGAGCTTCTTGCTCAAATAATCAGAAACGGAGAAAGTCAGAGAGAGTGTTGTCGAGCTGGAATTTACACCTGTCAAGCAATTTACATTACAGGGAATAATGTATCCAGTATCACAGAATGCTATGAAAATGGTCAAATTGCTATACAGAGTGCAAAGTTGTAGAGCAGTTTTGTACACAAGCACCATATAGTACAGTATTTTGATAAATTTGATAAGAGACAAAATTCAGCGTCTTCAAATTTCCTAGACAAACTTTGAAATCTAATTTATTCCTTGCGACTTTTGTGTCACCTTGTTTCAACTTTCAAGCGTTTTTGCTGGAATAGAATGTGGTCAATTTTGAATGAAAATTGGAGGAATCACAATGTCACAAACATCGGGTAAAATTTCCTGCACTATAAACATGAATCACTCTATTCCACATTTGATGAAATTGATGAGATAAATGGCTTTAGAAATATAAAGACATGTACAATGTCACTTTCAATTAAACAAATTGCTGAACCAGCGGATACATGATCACGATGTTAGACTGTTGTTGGGAATTGTTTTTTTGTAGAGGTAAATGAAAAATTTCTGTTTTTGTCATATAACATCCCTCCCTCTCGCCCTCCCTCACCCCTGTCTTCGAAGTGCTTTCTCAGATTAAAATAGTTTAGGTTACCACTTACCGGCAATGTTAAATTTAAAGAAGATAACGATATTTCACATTGCCTTGTTAAAACTTTATTTCAGTCTATGGCACCAAGGGGGGATGGAGGTGCATGATGGAGGAAGTGAGGTTGTTGGTAGACCACTGAGTGTTGTTAGTTGTCTCTTCCTACATCTATTCAATCTTATTCCTCTGTTCTAGAATACAATGCCACCATTGACAGTTTTGAAGGAAGTGAGAAGAGGTTGCCAGGAAGTCCTCTTGGATGATGTCAGCTGACACTGAGAGACGGTGACATCCAGAGGAGCAATAATAATGATGGTTCATCGTCAACCGATGAGAGATCGGTCAAAACAGAAGCAGCAAAGGTAGCCCTCATTGTACCAGTCTATGACCATGAGGAGGAAACTTGAGGTCTTGTCGAGGAAATAATGTTGCTTGAATTTGTTGGTGTCTTCTCTATCTGTTCTAGCCTTTGTTAATAATAAGGTGACAGATAATACCCAGAAACCACCTCACTCATCTATGTTTGTGTGTTTGTATGTAACCGAAAGGTTAATTAGCTTCTGAACAGTGGCGGAGCTAGGGGTATTGGTCAGGGGGGGCAAGAATGGTCTGTAGGGGCGCTTTCGACACTATCTAAGCGGAGCCCCATCACAGGTTGGCGCGGAGCGTACAGACATTTTTTGAGTAAAGTTACTCCCTAGATCGCCAGAAATGACCCTTTCCGGGCCTTGCTAATTTGCAGATAATATGACAAATGTCAATAGGTAGATGAGAGCGCAATAAAAAAAGTCAATAATCGCGAATAAGTAAAAAGTGGTAAAAAGCTGAAAAGGGCGTCAGCAGTCCATGACGCTCCGCCACTGCTTCTGAACAGCTTTGTCACAACTCACAAGTGGGCTGCTTGAATGTAGTGTCACTCTCCAGCAGGGTCAGTACATATCTTACCACATTGGCCCTGCCCTTTGAAGTACTGAAAACAACACTGGACAATAACAGTTACATGATCAGGAATTTATTAAAACTTTAGTTGGCCTTCACAATTGTTCCTCGAATGTTAATCTTTCCTGAGTGAGGATGGGCTTTGGTAAGGCCACTATAAAGGGTTAAATGATTGAGTCCCCTACCACTTGTTCATCAGTTACTTGTTTTGTTTGTGTTTTTTATATATATTTCAAGTGTTTTTTCTAGCAAACTGGGTAATTGAACTGTTGAGCTCTACAATTCCAGTGATGTTTATGTAACGCGTAGTGTGGGGAGGTGGGTTATTGCTGTACACAATATTAAACTAACAATGCTCGGGTAGGCTATAAATTAACTAACATATGAAAGTAATAATGGGCCTAGGCTAGGTTTATGTTACCTTGCATGTATTGATTTGCTCTCTCTCTCCTGTAGATGAACGCTCATATGACAATATTACACTAGGACTAATCTGGACTGCTGGTGGTTATTGCGCAATAAAGATATGTACTCTGATTGGGTAGTCATTAGCTTTGTGGTGTGTGTCAGCTGTGTGTGTTATTCTCTAGTTTATATTTTAATAGGCAGAATGATTTAGGACTTGCATTGGGGAGGTTGTATTTTTGGGAAATTGCATTTCATAATTTAAGTATGATTACGTTTACCCGCCAGTCAATTTTTACATCAGGTTGTATCGTTTTGCTATTTTAAGGATTTAATTCAGTTATATCTTGATTAATTTACACATTTTTATTGGTAATTATTTATGGTTTCGGTGATCTTTCCTTATCCAATGGGCGTTGCTGGTACGACCCTTGCATAATATCACACAACTTTTAATGAGTGAATTTTAATATAACCGGCGTTGCATATACTCTTCATAACAACGCAATATTTATTTTTCTTAACCTGAAATATATGCCTTCAATGACGTTGTGAGTGACAGTGATAATAAAATGAATGAAACACAAATCATTGGCATTGTTATCTTTTTTTTATAGTAAAAAAATTTATTGCTCCTGAATCTGCTGTACAGATAACATAACATAATCTCTCTACAATGCTCAATCAGAATTTCAATTGTTAAATATGTTTACAGATTTGTGTTATGTTACTAGTTGTTAAAGTATCATTTTACTGCAATATTGAATTCAATACACCTGCAGTACAATACTTTTAAGTGGTTTAAAGTAAGACAAAAGTGAAGAGGCTCACATCTAATAAATGAAGAGGCTCACATCTCAATAATATGTAGCTTCTAGTAATTTTCCCTTAACTGGGTAATAGGAGGTTGAGTTCAGCACTTGTATAACAATTCAATAAGAGAGTGAACTGTAAGGTGTTATAAACATCAATCGCAATTCACATATAGTGTGCCTTCACCGAAGAAGAGGGGAAAAAAGAAAGCTTCAAACAAATTAAAAAGTAGTTTGCTACCTATATTATCGGGTCCTGTGATGTAGAAGAATGAATTTCAACAACTACTTGACAATCGCAAATCAAGGAAAATACTGTTTCTGAAATCGGACATACCATACCAAAGTTGCCAACGTAGAAAAACGTGCCAATTACTTTCTGGCTGTCACCCCTCCCGCCTCAGCCGGCAGAGAGATAGGCCTACATACTCATCAAATTAAATCAGTCCTCACTTTTCAGCAATTACCCAGATGTGCATTGGTAAAGTGTCAACAACACTTTAATGGCCTAGTTCCCACATTATAGTAAGTAATGAAAGAGAAAGTGCGGTTTTTCTTATTTTACACATAGGAAGATTTTGCTCAGAGAATTGTCGAATTCTGGATTTGGAGGCTACCTTATGGGTCATGCAAAAAGTAAAAACTCAGTACTTTTCTGGAGGTATGTTCCTTCGAAATTGTGACTATACCCATCATATTGGAAGGAAATACTGGTGGCCTTTAATTTGAAATTGGAATATCATACATCTCAAATGTCGTTTCTGGTAACTCAAATCTCAAGTTTCGCTCTCTAAATATGATATTTCGAATTGGCCAGGCAGCAGGCATCTAAATTCAAATATTGGACTGCAATATCCAACTATAGTATCAACTCACAGAGATGGCTTTCCATGATGTAGAAATCAACCTGTACTATGTATTGTACGTAGAATTACAATACGTTCTCTAGTTTTTCGTTAATTTACATGTCTATGGTGCACCGATGGTAACCGTTGTAAACAACATGGCTTCTGGTCATGCGATGTCTGTTGTTACAAATTCTTGCGTACGTTTACCACGAAACCCCCGGACAAAGTTAGCAGCAACTTTTGACGAACGTTCATTTCCAGATGGAGACTTAACCACAAACACAGGTAAATCCTGGGAATGGAGAGATACTGATGAAAGCCGAGACTCGCCCGATACGTATGCACAACACGAAACCGGTAAATTCCAGCCTAATGTTATACCCAGTTCATACACTAATCATAGTAGTAAAGCTCTTCATAACAGGAATGTTGATGGCAGTAACCGCTGGGATGAGCACGAAGCAGACTTACTTGCTAGTTTAGAAGACGATAACGAAAACCTAAGTAGCCATGAGTTCTTCAATAAGTTGCAAAATGCAAGAATATCCCACAGGGATAATCTTAAGCTACTTGAGGAGGCATACAACGAAAAACTTGGCCTAAGACTAGCTACAGATGGTGTTTTCAGCAAAAGTAGACAAAGCGTAGACAGCGGCTTTCAATATTCAGGAAGAATGGTATCTGGAGGTAGAATTCAGGCTGGGCCTGTTTTTGTGGGTGATCATAGTTTGCATCATATCAACGATGAGCTTGAAAAATTGGAGAAAAGCCAACCAGCTTGGTCTGCTTTGCCATCGAAGACATCCCTACCAAATGACAACGTGAGGGACATGTCTTCCCGCAAACCACCCACAGGAAGATCCAATCATAGGCAAGCATGGCAAAAAAGTTCATCTACCTTTACAAATTCCACAAGAAGTTCAGCAGCGTTTAATAACGACTGGAGCGATGTGACTTGGACAAGTGACAGTGACGCAGAGGTAGTTAACTCACAATTTCATAAGGGAAGCAAAAAAACGAGAAAGCTCAGCGAAAGCTCTACATTATCACTCTCAAAGCAGCCCGATTCTCCAGCAGTCATACTGGATAACATGTGGGACAATTTTTCTGTGGATGGTTATGCACCAAGATCGCGTACAGAGTCCACAGCATCTTCGAGAAGTCATACAAGAACGGCCAAGAAAACTGAGTGGTCTCCCAAAATTACCATTCCAAAGCCTTTTCAAATGACAGTCAGAGATGCTGAAAAAGAGAAGAAGATGACGAGAGCATCGGTTGAAATTGATATGGACATAAAGAGGAAGGCCATGGAAGAAGAAGTGGAATGCCAAAAACAGTTCAAGGCTACGCCTGTTCCAGCGACAACCTTCATACCACTGTATGACGATTTGAAGGAGAGACAGACAGAGAGATCTAGGGAAATACAATTACAGAGTAAACAGAAATTGAAAGAAAGTCAAAAGCCTTTCAGTTTTGTGAAAAGAGAAGAACAGAAAAAGTCTCTCAAGAGTAAGATACCGACTCCACCACCGAAGCAGTCCCTGACCCCAAAGTTTAAGGCCCGAAAAGTCCCAAAGTCGGTATTTGATCCGAGTGTCGATGAGCGTATCTTGGAGGAAGAGGAGTACCGTAAGATAAGGATAAAGATGAGGGCGGAAGAAATGCTGCGATCGTCTGCCCTCCCTCCAAACATGGAAGGAAGTGCTAGGCAATACACCGATGGCAAACAACGCAGAAAGTTGATGAAGAAAAGGGAAAAGCATGCCTTCTTGACAGACGAACACAAATTCCATCCACACGTCAACGGGGAAATTCCCGATTACGATCGATTGTATCACAAGTTCCAAGAGGAGGCTCGTCAAAAGAAGCAGGAAAAGGAGCCCACAGTGGTAGAGCCCTTTAATCTTAGGACATCTCGAATACCGTCCAAGAGGGATAAGATCCTAGACGAGCTGGAGGCAGAAGAGAATGCTCGGAAAGAAGAGTTTCGAGGGCTTAGTATGAAGTCGCTCAGATCCAGCAGATCTCTGAGGAATTCGATGGAGGACGTGTTACCAATCAAAACAACTTCTTCTAGTGTCTTAAGGTAAATATAAATATTGTTAGTAAGCTAGCCATTAAGAAAGGAGTGTATGGGAGCTGAAGCAGAGAAGGCTGAATCTTGAAGTAAGCTGGGACAACAAAAGTGGCCAATTCATGGTCAAAATGTGTCGTTTTAAGACGTCAAACTGGATCTTGTATATTGTTGTGATTGTGTTGCTGAAAAGCTACGAAAAACTATTAATGAATGTTTTTTATGATTTTATAATATTCCACACTTGTGGGTATTATTAACCGAATGATATTTCCCGCATTGTATGTCCATTGTAACAGTGACATGTATATGACATGCTTTATTTAATTCTGTTCTTAAATTCTGATTATGTAGTAGTACCAGTCTCCAAGTTTCTCTCACATGTTGTTTTTAATCTCTCCAATATTTGTTTTGATCCCAGAAAGAGTTTGACAGACAGGACAATGTTCGAGAAGGTTGAAAGGGACAAGCAAGATGAAGAACATGACAAACAAAAGAAATTAAGACAAAGGAAACTTCAGACGGCTATAGTCAAGAGGGCAAGAGCACACGACAACTCTCAAAGTTTAGAGTCCACATCCAAAGAGAAGCTTAAACAGTTCAGGTACTGTTCTTTAACCAACATCTATCATTCCAAATTTAAGTGATGCAGAGAAAATGCTGACTGCTTCCTGTACAGAAATACTTTTTTCCATTTTCTTCTTAATATTTTCTTCCAGTTTTGTTTTTGTATAAGTTTGTTGATTTCTCCTCCTTCCTTAAAAACTGGTTTCAGGATTCATATCCATTATCACAGCACTTTTCTGCCTGATTTATATATAGCATCTCTTGCAGAGAGTATTAGATCAGCATTTTATCTTTTCATTTTACTTCCGACCTCTTGTGAGGTAAACCAGGAAATGTACCGACTTTATGGAGCTTTGGTGGTTCTACAAAATGAATTTAGTTACTAATTTGACCTATTTGCAAAAATATTTGGGAAGTTGTTTGTTAATGATATCGGTCTTCATTCTACATTCACAGTCAGCATGGTTGGTAAATATTGCTCAATAGCATTCAATTTTCTTACGTTCTAAATTTGTACCATTAATTTTTTATTTGAAAATATTTAAAATATCTTTCATTTTTTACTGGTCAGTATTTTTATTTTATAATTATGTATATTAATATTAATATTTTTTATTTGCTATTAATATTTACTGATTTCAGGGATGCTGAGATATCCAGACAAAAGGAATATGAAAGGGAGCTACAGGAAATGATGGAAAGAATCGAGTCACGGCCGTTATTATTTGAACGGGAGTCTCAGGTCAGTCAACTAAAATTACGATAATCATAATGACAGGCAGAAAACATGCCAAGACTGTACTTTCATAATATACAAATGTGTGTGGTCAGGAATGTTACTTGAACAAACTTAGTTATTTGTCACTTTGTCAAGTCTAGAGCAGAGTGCAGTCTGAGTAAATATATTAAATCATTAGGGCCATAAAGAAATGTACTGATTGAGATCAAATTGTCAATTTACTAGTAGCTCAACCAAATGGTGGCAAAGGCAAATATCTTTTGGAATGAAGGGCATCCAATTATATGTAAATAGTACATGACTGAGAGCGACACCAAGGGGGCAATAGAGCTGAATACAACTCTTTTGTATACAACTCTTTTTTTCTTATTGTTCCTATATTCTTTGTTCCTATATTTTAACAAAATTTCATTTGATGTAGCAGCTCTTGTAAATGATATTGTAATCCTTAGTTCTTAAAGATAACTCCATCAATCACAGCTTGTGATCACTTTATCTCCAAGTATCTGCTTAGACAATCAAATTATTGTTGAAATGTTTTCAAAATTTGATAAGCATTCAATGCCAGCTTCACAGCATTTTCACAGCCTGAGGCATTTTCTTTATGTGATTTAACCTTTTTTCAATGCCTGGGAGCCATTTTCTGGGCCAACAGCTTCCAGGACTGCACTTTGGAGACTACACATTTCAGCATGACATTCGAGCATGCTAACATGTGGAGCCAACACTGATGGCCTTTAAATGTTTCGGTCTGGAAAAAAGTGTGTTACAAACATAAAATTTATGTGCAAAAATGTTGTCTCGATCTTTTGAGGTGTTTCTTCAGTTATTTGATTAACCTATACATTTATTTTCCTATGTTCGTTTATAGCACAATGCGCAAAAGCGAGCCGAGAGGCAGTACATAGAGGCCCTGAGAAGTGCGGGACTCGACGAGGGCTTCCTAGAAAGGAAGAGCCGTCAGGCCAAGGGTGGCGGAGCAGGTCAAGAAGACCGACCTTTGCGCAATGATAGCGAGAGCGATGAAGATTTGGATATTCTGCAAAGAACGAGCGAGGTTAACGACACCTATGAGGTAGATCAAATGTCAAATGGCACCATCAGTTCTGAAGAGGATAATTCAAGTGTTGCATAGGGGTATCTTTCATGCACATTCCTAAGTTATTATTTTTGTTGACAATGTGATTTGCGATGCATCTATTAACGAAGTCACCTTCCAAATACTTTCTCCAAACAAGTTTTAATTTTAAAAGTAATTTTGGAAGTTTTTTTTTTAATTCTTGTCAATTCTTATTTCTTGTTACTGAGTGGTCGAAGTAGTAAATAAAGTGCCTTTTCGTGTGATAGCACTCTTCAAAACCAGATAAGAAATACTGAGTAATTGCTGAAACAAGAGAATTCATATTCTGTTGAATTATTAATATATTTAGCTTTTTTAAATTTCTTTGGAAAATAATACAAATAACATCCATATCATATTTCTGTCACTCTAAGGTTAGTTGTGATCTACATCCACAACCAACCATATGGTAATATTTGGAATTTTTTTTAACATTGTTCAGAAACTATATAATGCTTATTTATGTTTGCGAAATGTTGAAAATTTGACCTCTTCTCCAGTGTCACATGTGTTTTGCTCTGTGGAATACTTTACGGCAAAGAATGACAATAGTATTTTATATTACAAAGAATACCGACCATCTTTCATTGCATTTAGTTTTTTGAATTTATTGAGCTCATTTTCTAAGAATCATCATTGTTGTATCACATCCTGTGAAGGAATGTTGTATGGTCTCAACATAGTAGTAGTTTAAATCTTAGCTTTATATTAAATGGCAAATCAATTTATAGTAACAAATTATCCTTATTTACTCATTCTCAGGCTACATTATTTTTTTTATAACAATGTGCTTTGAACCAGACAAACTGGGAAAATGGGAAAAGTCACAGGATAAGTAGCATGGACACTTCGAATTTCGGACACCTAAGCCTTAAAACACCCCAAAACTATATCTTCTGGTATAAATCACCTGAAAATATACTTGATATGGTGGGAGAAGTGTGTTATATAACGATACACGGCCAAACTTTCTTTCCTGCAAACTGTTTTCACGTTGTATTCCAAGAAGGTTCTTCGTGATTGTGGAACTGGTATTTCTTTACTAGAGTATTGCGAATTTCGGACACACAGTCCCACAGTGTGGCGCTGGTGATAAAATTGGTGGCGCAGTTGCTCTTTCAGTAATTATAACAGACTTCATAGATCTCCGTCATTTTATTGACAAATATGTATTTACTTGCACACGGGTCATTTTGGAGAGAAAATAACTGTAGCTTCGTACTTTTTGGTGAAATTTGGCTCTTCCTGTAGGTTGTCATGGTGAAATCGTGCATTTCTTAGGGGTGTCCGAAATTCGCAGGGGTCCGAAATTCACAATACTGACTATACTACATACTTGATGGAAATGTTTGGAAAGTATTCCAAGCTTCTCTTTGAAGTGGATAACAGGTATCAACTTCACCGGTGTCCAACCATACCTCCATTAGACTGTGGAACTTAAAGTTACCAGCAGTAATCAGATGTACAAGTATTGTGTAAAGCATTTATGTCCTTTTAACACTTCTGTATAAAGTACCTTCGCTAATTTTGTTTACAGATGTAATTCATGTACTGTACTCTGTATCTACGTGCATTTGAACCATTGTAGAATTGTATATTTGTCAATCTGGAATTGTAAATGTTGAAGGAAAAAAATACAGAGAACTTGTGGTAAAAAATTAAACTATTCTGAGTAGCTTTGTGTGCATAGTGGAGATTACTTCACATTTTTTGTGAAGATGCAAGAAATTAGAAGTCAAGTTGGTTGGCATTTACAGGAATAATGAGAATTGAAAATGCTCTGCCTCAAGAGATGTCAAGCTTGATATGTAGGTTCTTTACGCATATATATAGACTACTTTTGATCGAGGTCAATATTACAAAAACTTTAGAATCTTGTCAAATTGATTTCAAAATAGTTGATCCCTCTCATGAGTATAAGAATATCACTGCCTTGGAAAGTGCACAAATTTATGTTTCCATAGGTGAAAATAACATCCCACCAGTACTTACAAGCTATACAGTAATGGAATGCTCATTTTGGTTTACATGGAAAGTGACCACTGGGAGGGCAACCTCTGTTATGTTCTTTGTAATAAATATTAATCCATCACTTCATTGACTGGATCAACTATTAGGAAAGGGAGGGACATGAGGTGGGGATTGGGTATCTATCCTTTACATTGGTGGTTTATAGTTGCAGAGCCAAACATTTGACCAAATAATTAACGACAAATTGGTCTTATATCCAGAGAAGTAATTGTAAATAATAATCGTGACCTTGTCCAGAAAACAAACAATCAAAGATTAAAGGATGTGCCAAATATTTGCTGTAACATTTATTCAGTCTTACATTAGTTACATTGCATCATGTATAAAAAAGGAGAACAATTCACTCACAGTGTAGCAGCAAACAACCATAGCACCACATCCTCCTGATCAAACAAAGACATATCTCAAGTTAAACCAGAGACTCATTATTTCACTCAGAATGTTTTGTAACTAAACCAAGCATATGTCCAACTTTGTAAGTTTGGGAGAGGGAGGAATGATGTAATTAGGCCAGAACTTGCCCTTTTTTTTTGGTGCTTTAATTGTTAGTAGCTTCACATCAAATTCAACACAACAAAGAAAACTATAATACATATATATCATGCTTTACATATTCTGGAGGAAACAACCATTGGTTTCATTTCTAAACAAGTCGATCAATGATCATTGATCTCAGAAAAGTTACTCGGTGACTCATAATGTATCCATACAGAATAGAATCTCTTTAAAAGATGACCATCCCAGAAATCTTCAGACTGTTTTAACATTACCTAAATTATTTATATATGTTATAAAATGTGGTTTGACCTTTTTTGTTTTCAATCAGCCCCACTTGTATAATGTTTTGACATCAAAAAGACACAAATCAACTGGCTCAATCACAAGATTTTTTACTAATTGCTAGAGAATAAATCAATAATAATATTGATACTTAAGACTTAACTGCAACAAACTTATGGCAGCAAGACAGAACTGATGAGGTAAGACTGATTGATTTACATCAATTCTATGGCAACTACAACCATTGCTTAATGCACAATTACTAACTAGCTTTTATGCTTCCTATGCAGTTCTTTCTTCTCTCTTGTTTGTTATTTTTCTGTCTAGTTCTGCTTTTTCAAATCATCCACTATTTAAAGCCAAGGGCCACACAGGATGAGAAATCTTAAGTTTTACATTTATTGTATATCAGTATATCAACCTGAAATACACATTATTTTACAACCTTTCTTTACAAGAGACTGTATTGTGCTATGTGTACACAATGTCTGGATCACCAAGATCACAGGCAGGAAATATGATGTCATCAATTACTGCTGTAGATACATCTTCACTATGATCACTACCAAAGGAGTAGTTGACTGGGGCTGGGAGGAATAGCTCCAAGACCACCTTACCGCCTCCAGCTGCTCCGACTTGCAACTCCAGCCAATTAGAATAGAAAGCACATAGAAGCCACATAAAACACACACTGGAAGAGACAGGGCTGCTCTCTCATTCTGTTCTTGGTAACACTGTCTGATTACCGCATCGAGATGACCTGGGGAAGAAAATGGAACATCAAGACTTCACTGTTAACTCGAACAGGTAACAGGAACAATTCAAATATTGAATAAAGTAAACAAGATTTTGACTAATATGAAATCCTTAATAAATATAAAAGAAATTATTGCTGTGAAGAAAGCTAAGACTTGGCAAAATCTTTTCAAACAAATCTGTCTTACAAGACAATAAGCCTTCTTCTGACACAACATTCCAAAATGATGTTGTCTTATGCTACAAGAGGTCTTAAATATGTTCAGTGACCTGTGACAATGGTTATAAAACCCAAACGGACATCTCTTTGTGACTAAGTTACCATATTTCCATGGTAGTCTGTGTAGTTTACATACAGAGTGAACAGCCACAATAATACCAGACAACCAACTTTGCTATCTGGAGAACTAAATATGCCATCAAGAAGAGTCTCCCATACACTGTGGCTCAAAGAGATGTATACATTCCAAATCATGTTGCATTACTCTTATCACTCTTATTTACTAAATCACTATAAGTTTCCTGAGGATGAATATTTCCAATCCAGAAGAGATAGTTTGCCGGTACTTACAATGTCATCAATTTTTAGCATACTTTGTACAGTTTCGGCTGCTAATTGTATGGCACTCGTTGAGACCAGTAAGGGCTGAACAACATTCTCATCCAGTATATTGGTAATGGCTCCCTAAAGGATTATGAAAAAGAACAGACCAAATAAAATCCAAATTAGTAATTTAGCAATACTGTCACTAGAAGGGAGAAAGATGATTCAGTATTGATAGCTCATGCATCAATATGACTAGTATACAACACTGTGTGAATGCTCAATCACTGTGAATACAATAACTAACTAGAACTGCATTTACCTGCAAATATGCAGTATTGTAGTGTGCATGGAGTGCTTGCAGTATTAGGAAGTTACTTTCCCGTTATTCATGGTGTTATTTTTCGGACGGACAACACACCAGAAGTATGGTCATGTAGGTACCCACAAAGTGAGGGTGCTTGTGAGCGCCATGACAGGCTCAGAATAAGTGGGCTACACAGCTATCCTCTGATACTGCAAATGTACAGAGACTATATGAAACTGTAAGTTTCAACGTCCAGTTAGGTAGGTATCATTCACTTGGCCAGTAATGCCAAGACTGTAGCCCGCATCCACACTACAATGATAATGTAAAATAGGATGCTACATATACCCAAGAGGAAGCAAGAGCTATCAACACAACAATTTTAATCCAGCATTCTCACTTCTTCGCAGCAATTACAATGAACATGTTCACCAGGTAATTATTCAGAGACTTTGCACCTACTATTCAAAGTTACATGGAAGTATTAACAAAGTTCTCCAAGCTGGGAAGACCCAGCTAGGTGTGGATAAAAAATCAGTCAAGACTTATTATTACTGGGTGAAATGTGACTTAGTAATGCTGCCACCAGAAAATGCACACATCAAGTTAAGTCTTAATTTTGCCAAAAAATAGTAAGATTTGCCAACACACTGGGAGGAAATCTCTCACAAAGCTAAATTTGGAACAAACATCCTTCTCTGCATTATTTCTGATGACTACAATAATACATCTGTCGACACTTACCTTCCTAACATTAATGCCGGCAGCCTTTTCACCTTGCACATGTCTGTTCCTGAGTTCTGTGACCACTCCGATTGGATTCAAACCGGCATTTTCGGCAAGGGTTGAAGGAATGACCTCCATTGCCTCAGCAAATGCCCTGAAGCAGTAAGCCTCCACACCGGTCAGGGATCGAGAGTATTCCATCAAACGGCAAGCTACCTCTATTTCTGGAGCTCCTCCACCAGCGATCAATGCCCTGCAGAGAGGAATCGTTGGAATCATTCAAATCATCAAATTAGAAATTGTGTCCATCCAACTGTCATGTCAATCTGAGAAAATTATTTTCCCTTTTCTTTTTCCTTGGAGGGAGAGGGAGGGTGGAATTTGGGTAAAATGAAGAAAAGACACAGCAGTGCTTACCTCTCTTTGACAAGGCATCTTATGACACAGAGTGCATCATGAATGGACCGTTCTGCCTCATCAAGTACCAATTTGCTGGTGCCTCTGACAAGGACACTTACAGTCTTGCCTGGGTTTGCAGCACCTGTCACCTGCCAATGAAAAAATAATCACAACAAACTGATGAGAAATATCTGAAAGACTCTAGGATAGGAAAATCATCTTTAATCATCAAGGTCCTTGCAATTCCACTGCAAAATTCTAAGCAAGTTTTAAGCTTTTCTAAATAAAGTTTGAAGACATAATCATGATTTGTTTTCTTAATCTGAATGTATACTTATCATTAATGTATCATTGCTGAGGCATGGCAGGTAGTCTCAAGCCATTGTCTATTCATTTTATAACTTGTTAACATTTTCCAAAACAATTGAAAACAATTCCATGGATTTTGCAATGTCATAGAAACATCTCCAGTATTGAACGGACGAATAAATTGTTCATGTGGGTTACTTCAATCACAGGAGAAGTGCTGACCTGGGAATCATTGAAGCCGCTTTCCTAGACAAGTTTGAATATTTAATGGGACAGCCTCTCATGAGTGATGAAAAGTCTCGGATGCCAGTCAATCGGTTCATTCCACGTGGATGTGTATGTAGTTGATTGGTATCATACTAGAGAGAATTATATCTAACTATTTTGAGACGGTTTGTTACCTTGACAACCTTGCTCGTGCCAGCAACAACTTCCTCCACTAACTCTGCTGATGCTAGATTCTCGGGTAAGAAGTGGTCGATGCTCGCAATGGGCTTGCAGTTAATTGACTGTGGAGAGAAATGTAATCAATGTTAACAATATTTTAAGTCCACTTTGCATCAAGAAGAACATTCCACCCTTCATCAGCTCCCATAATCCAAATCATTGTGTTGAAAAACATTCACTCCCATGTTCAAGCAATTTGTACTACACTGTTATGGGATGTTAATACTAAATCCAGTTGAATATTTACCATAATCAACACAAGTTGCTGAGCAATTCTTAGCAGTTTTCTACAACAATATCATTCCTTTATGCAAGAATATTGTCCAACCACCAACACCTCCCCCCCCCCCCCCCCCCCCCCCCCCCCATCCACCTACACCTTACGACCCTGAAATATGTAAACCTGTAAGGTGACTCATAATTTGACAAATTGAACATCAGCCAAGTCTGAAAATGTTAAACTAATGTTACATTTAAGTCAGTTCTTACCTTGCAGACAAACTCAACGTCATCCCTTTCAATGTCTTTGATAACCATAATCTTCATCTTGTTAAGAAAATGGAGGGCCAAGTCACTCAAAGCATCTCTGAAAAATTGAACATTAGAAATAGGAAATATAATGCCATGTCTGTTACTGCTTAAGTTAATGAACAATAAAGAATTGTCACCAATAGTTTTCTGCCTCTGCACCCCCCCCAGCCCCACCCCCCTCTTCCCTTTCAAAGAAATGAAGAAGTAAAATTCTCACCTGAGAATGGATTTCTGGATAAGGAGAACATTACAGCCAGCTTTCTTAATCTGTTTCACCAGGTTTAGCAGGTAAGCACGTTCTTCTCTCAAAACTCTGTCCATTTGAGAATAGTCTGATACCACAACTTGGTTGTCCATCTAAATAAGAAATGCCAAAATAGGATGCAAAGGTTGCAATACATAGTACCATTCATAAATATGAAATAATTAATCTTTATATTATAAGATATAGTGTCTAAAACAAGCCCAAAATCTCATACACAGATAACCGATATCTTCTGCAATTATAGACTTCTTTTGGATATAACCCAACAAACCCTGTACTTTCTTTCTTTAGGAAACAATAAAAAGAGAATGCCTGCAAAATTAATAAGAATTTTCAATACACCCAACAGCATGCACTCGCAGTTTGGTAGTAATGCCAGATTCACTTTCAATCATGTTATACACACTGACAACCTGTTTTTACATGTCAAAACAGACTATGTGCAATCTAGTCAATGCCATTTTCCTGCTTTTGGGCCAAGAACGTTAGCTTTATTAAGACAAGATTGGACTTACATCTGTCTTTGGTGGAGATAAACAGAACTGTATGAGTCCTATCTTGGCCTTCTCAACTTTACTGGGTCCACCTGAACCAGCACTCCTCTTGCTGAAAACTAATCCATCTACTAATTCTGTGTCTTCTATTGTACCACTGCATGAAGAGAACAAAACATTGTTAAAAGGAATCAAAGATGACTTGTTGAACAATTTCAGAAAAATCTCACAGTTTATGGTGGCAAATATGCTCTAATGCAACAGAGAAGTGATAACAGAGATAAACAAACTAACACAGATAAAGGATAATTAAATTGAGTCTTACACAATATTATCTGTGCCCAATGAAAGGGAATCATTGTTTTATGAACCTACTACAATGCTTAAGTGGGAGAATCTGAGAAATATATGAAAATTATACATTACTCACCCTAACTGTTGGATGATTTTAACATCATTTAGATCAACATTAGTTGCTACAGTAGGGTCAATGACCTTCATAACAGCATCCACTGCTATAGGAGCCAATAAACTAGAGTACTGGGAGACAACCTGATGAAGAAGGAAAAATCAACAAAGTGCTTTCGGTGTGATTTTTTTTAACTGGAACTTTGTGCATATATGCAAGTTCTAACTTTCTTAAAAACGAACAAATGAAATGATATTCAAGCTCATCACATGCTACAGAATGGGAATGAATATTATGGTTTGTCGGGACAACCGCACAGGTGATGTGACATCCTTTAACTACATGATATGCTAGGTTTTAAGAGAAAATTTGAGATAACTTGTTAGAGTAAGAATTGTCAGGGGACACAGACACTCTCATGATCTGATCTGCACCATGGGCTAAAGATGCCACCTTCAGCTTCATCTTAGAAATCAAGTGTTCAAACAACTTTATCTATCTTAGGAAAAGGTTAAGAATGAACAGTACATGCTATATTCCAGAAATGCAGCAGAAAGTGTACAAAATGGTCACCGAGTTAAAAGACACACACAGACATTGTCTCAAATGTAACCAGAATTAAAAACCTGACATTTTTGATACATGCATCAAGCAAAGTTGGAAAATAGTATTTTGGATGACACTATCAAATAATTTGTAAAATGATTTTTCCTTTTAACATAATGAGAAACTTATAGTCACATTGTGCTCTTTATTGTTGTGTCATACTAACTGACTCCTCATACTAACTGACCCTCTTACTCTGTGAGCAGCCGTCCACGTTTTACAAACACTTTACTAATGGCTTGCTAGCTCTGAAGTACCAGAGCATCACTCATGAAATAACTAAATCACATAGTTTGTGATAATTAATCTTGATTAACTTTGCTAATTTTACCTTTGAATTAAGTGACGTGATGGCACTTTTCATGAGCGCTTCTTTGTTTGACAGATCAACAGGTTGGGAAATTCCTTGTAATATTTCGCAGGATTTCAATGCGGCCGATTGGAATGACTCAGATATCTGCATCGGATGGATCCCTAGGGAGAGAGGAACACATAATGTGAATAAGTATGGTAGTAGTATTTAATTCTCCAGGGAATAATTTATCTGGAATTGCAACACAAAATTCTAAACATGGGACATTTGCTATACAAGTGCAAGAGATGTACAGCAGTTTTCACTTACAGAAATCATAGTATTTTATGAGAAACAAATTCCAGAGCCTTCAAAACTGCTGCCCAAAATTTGAAAACTCAATTATTTCCCAACAATATCATGTTGGTGGAACCAGGGTCTTCAATAGTAGCCGGGACCCGGGTCAAATGTCCCGCCTACTGCACGTACATGACCCGGCTACTTTGTGACCCTCAGTAAAAAAAAAAAAAATGACGCAAAAAATCGAGAGGAATAAATACCCACAACCAGGTCAGGTGTGATTGAAACAAAAGGGGTGATTGGGAGGGGGCAATATCATTGACCAAACAGCTGTATATTGCACCATTTTGCATCTAGAGACTTTTTAAATTGCAATTTTCCGGCATAGGAGACGGGGGCACCCCCTCCCCTTAGACCCCTCCCCCATGTCCGGGTACAGACAGTTCCGCCTACTTTTCAACTTGACCCACCTACTATATTTCTTAACAAAAACCCTGGGAACACATTAAAAGAAAGAAAAGCACAACGGGTTGCAGTTGGAAAGAGGATTGCCCATATCCAAAGACTACTTTGCTTAACTAAGTGTCTTATATGAGAAGCCTTCAAAGTTGAATAATTATATAGCAAAATTTTTCCTTTCCGCATTTTTCATAGCTGGAACAAGTTGAAATCTACATCATGGCCAAAGGTAGTAAGTGGACAGCTAAAAGCCATGGCTCTTGATTAAGCAATGTTCTGGTCTTTGTGCACATTTTGTGCAAATTTGAGCTTGAGTAGAATGTACATACCTTTAGCCAGGAGGTTTGATGCTGCGTCCAGTAAACTACCGGCGATGACAACCACTGATGTGGTACCATCTCCTGCCTCGATATCTTGTGCCTTGGACAGCTCCACCAACTATCAACCAAAGAACAAATCAACTTATTCAATTCTTTTCAAAAACTGTTGGTTGGGTTTTGCAACTTTACAACATACCATAAGTTGTTACTGCATTGCATTATATAGTTGTGAACGTTTCACCAGTTATTCTCTCTTTGATACACAAACATTCAGATCTTGACATAGCCTGTCATTTTGCCTTCAACAGTTTCACAGCAAATGTGTCTAAGCATGGCATCATGTGCATATACAGATATGTTTCAAAGCTTACGAAATAGTTCCACAAAAATTTTCCTCTTTACAAACTTACCATCTTTGCAGCAGGGTGTAATACCTTCATCTGATTCAGAATGGTAGCACCATCGTTAGTGATTGTCACATCTCCATTGCCACTTTGAATCTAACGGGAAGAAGATATAAGCAGAGAATATGATGAACAACTTTCCTCCTTTATCTATATCTCCACAACAGGGAATAATTTAGAGGTCAAATTCTGTGAAGCAAATCTGAATGCTCTTAGATTCTTGTCTCATTTAACATTCTAGAATTGTTTCTGAATGCAAAAATTGCACTTGTGTAGCAATTATCCCATTTAGCATCAGTATTTGACTAAGTTCTGTAGCTTCTTTGTAGCCTTCTGGTCCTGGAGTAGCGCAGGAATTACCAGACAAACATTAGAGGCAGAAGCATTAACATTATAAAAATACAGCAATGGTGGTTCACTGTAAAGATTTGCACACATTTGTTACAATATACCACATACCCTATTGGTGGCATGCTGTAGAGACAGATTGCACTGCTACACTAAATTCCCCCTAATCACCACACCTTCCCCTCCCACTCCCCTGGATCAAAAGAGTAAGTAATAGCAGATTTATTCACTTACCATTTTATCCATTCCTTTTGGTCCAAGGCTGGTTCTCACTGCATCGGCAACCGCTGTAAAATAGACAAAGAAATTGTCAACAATCAAAAACTGAGGTCAAATACGATGACACTGATGTTTGGCAAATGAAGTTACAGCATTGACTGCTCATTGTCACTGGGTTATACAACATTGAAAACGGGTGTGGCTTACTATAATATCTAAACAATAATAACCAAACATTGATATGGAAAATCTCATATCAAACAATACTATTCAATGTGATATACTTTATACCAGGCAGGATTCAGGAGCAATATCATAATCAGGATACCTTATTATTGTGTGGTACCGATTATCAAACTTTTGAAAATTTCATAAATTTACCATTGATATAAGACCTAGCAAGGGAAAGTAACTTGAAGTGTACTAGCATGTCTCTCTTCTTAATGTGTTTTCCGAAAAGGTCAAGTCCACTGATGACTAAAACATTGCAATGCCAGGCTCAAATCATCACTAAGGTAGAGTATGGATCTATAAGTCCTGCAACATATTATTTATGTTTGCATAGCTTAGACTTCAATTAGATGTAGACTAAAGCTATAGCTAAGTTAACGTTAGTCTCTAGCCAACTTCAGCTCAACTGTTATATTTATCCACTGTAACTGTGTAAGTTGTAACATGAAACAATATCTACTCACAACTGATGGTGATACTCCACAGGTCCGTCCCAACCCACACCTCAAATTAGTAAGGCCAACATCGTTTAGGACGAAATGCCCTAATGCAGGAGTTAGCCTAAGGTCTGCCCAAACTTACATTGCGGGACCTAAGATAGGCTAGGCTACAGTACACAGTACACAAAAAAAATTAGGCCTAGGGCCAAGGCTAATTGGGCCTTGGGCATGCTTAAACGTTTATAGTCAGTAAAGCTGTTAATGTTATGAAAAACATTCATATAATAAACTCTCTCTGTTTGAGTAATTTTAACATATATTAATCATCGAGAAAAAAGTTGTCATCGTTACTGATATTATTCGCCTAATAATCATAGTCAATACTAGTACTAGTACTATAGTAGTACTACTTAGTGCAGAGTGATAAGGCTAACCTTTCGCTGCTGTGATGTTACTCTGTCTCATCGAGGCTGGTTTTTCTTTGTCCTTGTATACATCTCCTCTGCCACTCATTGATCCAGTACTGTATTCTGGCATCTTTTCAGCTTTTTCTGATGTTTTAAATTTCCAAAAATGTAATTTTAAGACTTCGCTGTCGACGATGGGAGCAGATTTTTGGAGGGTGTTTTTGTCGTGCAAACATGTGGAGTATACACACTGTAACGCCTAACAATAGTACAAGTTATACCGTAACTCCCAAAGCTATTTCCAGAACGTTCTTGAACTGTGTGTGTACCGTCATTGGTACGTTAGTGGCTCAGCTAGGACTCGCACCACTATGAGACGCGAAAAGAGTAAAAAAAGGTTTTTGTAAAATTATAAATGAGGCTCAGAAACTCGAGTTCAGAGAGGTATGTACCTCTTAATTCACGTTTAAAATTGATCCATTATAGCTTGTATATGAACATATAAATTATTGAATTGTACAGAAGACTGGAAGACAGAATATTACAAAAACATCCTAGTGTACAAGTTCCTTGATACATTACATATGTATGTGGCACAACCAAAACAGTCGAAAACTGACTTAGTAGTAGTAGTAAGTTGAGTCTCGTCTATCCGACATGCCCCGCCACGTATCACGATCTTGCGCAAGGTTTATTGCTTCCTCGAAATTGTTAATGTTAACGTCCTTAAATTGCAAATTTATTTTTCTAAGCAAGGTAGTCACGGGCCTTCCTACTGGTTTAGCAGTAAAACTGACTTATACATAGATCTAAACAGCTTTTCAAAATTGATAAAGCAGTTTGGTAAGTAGTTTTCTCTCTTAGATGTATTTCATTTGCTAACTGTGCCCTTTCGTGCAGATATGTGCCTTCCAGTTTAGTGAACTTCAAAATTGCTCCTTGAAAGCATACTCAGAAGTGCCCCGTTTTGGTCATAAAACTGCATTCTTTCCATTGTTGTAATTACAAAATACCATGTGTTGATTAAATAGTGCCGTATTGTTGAAACTTAAGTGGAAGGGGTATGATATTGCCTGTTTTCGAGAAAAAATAAAGTAAATGTATTTACGAAAGCGCTCTTTTGTTGAAAAACAGTCAACTTTGAATGTGGTTTGTGGCCGAAGTAATGGAGTTCAAGTGAGATAACTTTGTGGTTTGACACTCAAATCAAAATTCGCATGTCTCACTGCCACTCGAAGGTTTTACTCAATCCCTCCCCTTCTCTAGATTGAACCCTATCCCCTCCCCTTCCCAGGCTGACAGAAGATTCGGTTTATTGGGCAGCTTTGGGAAACTTTTGTGGTTTTCTCCCTCAATGAATCCAGTCACAAGGCCCACTGCCCCTCGAAGTTTGTAGTCGTACCCTCCCGCGATTCAACCCTCTACCGTAGAAAGCTCACAATTTGATGTTTATTGGGCTGGTTGATTTTAACAGCCCAACGTACGCTATAGTAGGCTACCACGATTTCAACGGCATTTTTATTGTGTGGAGTCAGTGCCATGAGTGGCGAGTTAAGCAGAATGACGGTGTAGATTGGGAGTGGGCCTTTTAGTGAATATCGTCCCCTTTCCCCTTACCGAAATCCCAGATCTGGCTTTATATCTAGTTTAACCTGGCCATATCAAGCCTTTATCTGGCCATATCAAGCCAGATATAACTGGATTATCTGGATTTTCTTTATATCAACCAGATAAAGTTGTATCTGGCCCAGATATGGATTGCAAAAATTTAGCCAGATAAAATTTTATATGGGCCATATAAAAGTTTATCTGGATTTTCTTTATATCAACCAGATAAAGTTTATCTGGCCCAGATATGGATGCAATAAAATTTAACCAGATAAAATTTTATATGGGCCATATAAAACTTCGTTTTATATCAAGTTATATCTGCCCAAATTTTTATCTGGCCAGATATAAATTACAGATCTGGAGCGGATCTGGATTTTTATATCTGGCCCAGATCTGGGATTTTGGTAAAGGCCCCGCCCCATACCACCGATACTGAAACCTCATCTTAGAAAATTTCATAAAGTTCGTCTGTTGCAAATTATCATCGGTTTTCAACATCTGTAACTTGTTTTTTCGAATCAATTTCTCCGTCAATGAAGCTTTCTTTTAATAGAAAAATTATGGGTAGGCCTTCGTAGCTGCCTGTTTAGAAACATACCTTCAATAGACAAATCATAACATGTAGCATATGAAAATACGGTTTAGATATTGTTTCCTATTACTATTTATTCAAAGGGGACGTTTGTTTTTTATCTCATATCGTCAAGTAACTTTTATGAAGAAAATTCTGAGCGCATCTTGGTTCTAAAAAGCAGAAACTACTGACTTTCGACCAGATTGGAACCAGTGACCTAAGGGTTACAGTTCATGTCCTCTACAAAGATACTGAACTGGTGATGTTCCATATTGAACAATTTCTCTGCTGGGGAGCCTAGCTGTCAGATGACACCAACCCTAGCAAATGGACCTGACAAAACCTTTGCCTGTTATGAATTTTCTGCTCTTCAAGGATTAGTGTTTACCACATTAAGTGTGAACTTCCGGCCAACCACAACAGTCATAGAAGCATGTTTCTAACACTTAAAATGTCCTGTCTTTATGGGATTTACCTTGGACTATGACACATCAACATTAAAATTGTGCCATCAGTTAATCTAGTGTTATGAGTACAAGTTCATGTGGTTTGATTTACATCTTCCCCAGACATGGATGTCCCCCTACCCCCCCCCCTCCACACCAATGAATCCTCCTGAGCTCTTAGATGGAAAGAAGTTAACAATGTTTACAATGCTTGCCATAGTAGCTAAATTATTAGCTAACTGTTACATTCTGAAAACACCCAAAATGTATCTTTGATTTTTCAGCAAAACATCAAAAGTACTCCAAGCTGGATCTGCAGACACTGAAATAAAAATGGCAAAAGAAACAAACTACCAATATAACCAGACACACATTTTATTTTTCTTGGTAACATCATGCCAACCAATACAGGATAGGGTGAATAATTGTGCGTAGTAGCTTCAGGTAGATAAACTTTGATCCATTACATTTATTCTAGATCAATGTAGTTTATCATTCTGTGTAAATATCTCCCTCATAGGGTCTACAAGTTTTCATAAATTGTATTAAGTATTCAATACATGATACAGGCAGTGTCAATTTTCTAATTTCAAAATACTATTTTCAAGAAAAAAAAATTCTACATGCATTTATAATAATAAGTCTAATGACATTCAACATTGAATTAGTGCTATTTCATTTGTCAATGCTATTCTTTTTATTAGTTTTTTTTTATCATGATTAAGATTATTTCTGATAAGCTATTACGACAATATTTCAAAGAGGAAGAAGAAATCGCAGGTAAAAAGTAGTTAATACCTCTACAGAAAAAAAAAATAGAAAGTTCAAAATTGCAACTACAAAAAGAAAGAGAAAAATGTGGCCCAAAAAAAAATACTGCATTATCTAAAGTTAAGACCTCTAATTGCAAATGAATACAAGCATACTTTTTTATCTATTTTTTATAAATGCTGCCTTTTTGATCCAGTTGAACATTCAATTCAAAGGATTAGAATACAATATGTTTAGCAAGAATTGTTCAATAATTTTACTTCTAGAATCATAAGTCTTTGTTCTTAATATAAAATGTACTGTTTGCAAAAAAAGAAATTTCTCTACAACAAAAACATCCCCCCCCCCATCCCCCAACATATTCTAAATGAATTCTATAATTTCACAGGAACTTCACCGTTAACATCGCCAACTGGTTACAGTTTTCTTCCACACTTGTGAGTCTTTTCAGAGTGTCAGCATCTGCTAATGTTAAACATCCCATTCAACAAAACGTGTTCACTCTTACAAACCTTATCACACGAACAATTTAGTAATTCTTTCAAATCAGGCTTTTCCTCCCCCATTTATCTTTCTTTCTTTGTCATAAACATTATCTATACTGTCAATTTTGAATATTCACAACCTCTTTCTATACTAGCCGCTCATGTTTATTCATACATACTTTTATTTTGTTGGTAATGTATATTCATAACCTCTTCTTTATTTTATTGCCAAATGATAACTATCCTGCTGCGCATTAAAAGGCACCTTTCAAAGCATGATTTTCTTTTTTACAGAACTGACATCCTTTAAACTTTTTAATCTGATGACGATTAAGGTGACAAATACCCTGTCCAAATACAAAAGAAAAAGCAAAGAGGCGTTGATGGCTTTGGGATTCAGCCGCAAAACAAGAGTGAGAAATGAGAAATCAAATCTTTTCTTGCACAAAATGGTCGATAATAGACTGTGGGCATGCACAGGGGGTTTGAAAGATCAATACTTGCATAGGGAAGACTACTGCTGGTAAATGATATCACCAAACAGTCATAAACCTGAAGATTTCTTTTACTATTAACATGATGATCAAGACACATAAAACTAGGCAAGTAGCGTTTGTAACAAAGAAGAGCATGGTTTTGAAAGTTTTCAAGGCTTTTGCAATCAAATCTCACATGTCACAGCAAGGCAATAATATACTAGCTAACAAATAGTTCTTGGTCAGACCGATGTCGTTTGAAAGTTTTCAAGGCGTTTAGCAATCAAATCTTGCATGTCACAGCAGGGCAGTTAGATACTAGCTAACAAATACTACTTGGTCAGAATGATGTCTACAACTCTGAATGGTATTTTTTTATTCATTATGTTTGGCTCTCTTTCCCAGAGTAATATGTGAGTTCTTCATAACATGATGATACACTCGTGGTAGAAATATTCATTTAACAACTCTGATTGCAATATTCCCAAAATGATTTTTTTTAAAGTCTAAACTGAAGATGATGAGAGTGCATAATGTATGTGGAGACATGTAAGGACGATCATTTTACAAGCATTCTTCGTGCAGCTCTGGATTTTAACAACCATCAAACATCAGGAAGATAAAGTAGTAAATGTATACATCAAGATTATGATCCGATGAAGTCCAGCTTAAACAGATAAGTAGGTGGATATGAGGAACCACTGTTAAACCGCATGCAAACACACAAACAATAAGAAATGAGCCACACCGTGGAGAAAGACCATCATAAGTTGGGAAATGGCCAAACAGAGTTGGAAATAATCCGCATGGATTGGGAAGACTGCTGAAAGCACCCAAATGGAGCTAGATCATATTTGATTAGCAGTGGTAGGTTTAATAAATGATGGCATATGTATTTAACAGAATATACACAACAGTTATTATATTTCCTTCCTACATGAAAAAAAAGTGAAGATGATTTAAAAAAAAAAAAAAAAACTTGTGCACTAGCTATAAGCTAATCTCTCCCAGAGACAAAAAGTATGATACTTTTAATAAAGAAAAATATTGAAAAATGGCACAAAACTACAAGACACTAAAAAAAATTTCATAAGATGACATCACTTGGCATGAGATTCAGTACAAATAAAAACAAAACTGGTGTATAGCAGGCAAGCGATAAGAACTCCTTCTTTATCGGTGAGTCGCAACCATCTAGGAGTACATGTTGACCATCAGGAACTGTAAGCGAAAAGACATAGATATCAAATATATTAGTACAAACTTGAGATCATGTTACCACTGAAGTCATTATTTATCGCATAGATTGGCATCAGTTCACACATAATTGGGCTGTGTATCAACTAATTAGACATTTAAGTTGTCCCTCTTGATCACACTTGTCCACCAAAGATAGTTACACAGAATACAATGGGTCCACATTGAGAGGACAAAACTAGAATAGAGATCATTTAATCATTTTGGTCAGTGCATTGTGTGTGGGCTTTATGTCTCCAAATATCTGTCATCAACGAAAACATGAATGAACTGCAATACAGTCATTAAAATCAACTTTTTTAATTATAATTTCATGAAATAGATATCACAGTTGATTTAGTCAGCATTGCTACAGTAAACCAGAAAGCCAATAGTGATTCCTTGCCACATTTTTCATGAGGACATATAAAGTCACATAGTACACAATTTTTCAATCTTTGAACTATTGATCACAATTGTTGATTACTAGCAAGGTTCTTAAATCCATGTCAAAGGTTCATCCATGCTTTACATTTTGAGTTATCATATTTCAAAGGTCTTCATACTAAGTATGGAGTTCATCTAAATTCTGTGTCATAGTTATCATATTTACAAGATTTGACCTCTGTTGATCTCAAAGGACCTTTCATCACAAGAGGGTTCTTGTAAACGCTTAACGTGGGATCTACGTAACAAGTATGTGTACAGTCCATCCAAAATTCACAAATCAAGGCATCCCATTCACTGACATAAGTGTGTTTTACATTCAGACCGAGGAATGCGAGACAGGTGCAAACACATACACACATATACCATCACCATCACATAGATTTTTTCTGCCTTCACAGAGGAATCAAAAGAGCACCAAATCTTCAACTATCAACTTGACTTCTTTTTCCGGACATTAGTATAATAAACCACACTGTTACATCGAAACATGAAAGTTATTGAAATTCAACTTACATCATTCAAACTCAGAGAGACATTATTTCCCTGCTTGTTTTCAATGAATGTATCTGTTAATGAGAATGAAAAGATATACAAAATATATTATAGAAACGACGAATGTTGCTGTTTGCTACATTCACCAACACTAAAAGCCTAAACCCACTGAAAGAACTACAACTACAATTGAATAGGTCTTCGCACATTTCATGTTTTAACTTCATGATGCTCAGTGTTAACCACTTTTCATTGTACAGTTCATGTAGTACCTTCACAGAATGATGAAAGTATATCAATCAACATTGGATCCTCTAAAATAAAAGAGCAATTAAAACATTAATCCTTACTTCAACTCCACATGACCTTTGACCACTCTTTCCTCAGTGTTACATATTAATATAAGCCCAAAACGTGTGAACGCTAAAGTCCCAACACACCATGAAGGTAGTAGAGTAATAATTACCATCCGACTCTGAAAATTTATTCTACCCTCCGACTAAATCATGACTTTCAAAAGCTTTGGCCAAAAGGAACAGAAGGCTCTCTGAAGACAAAACTGAAACTATGTCACACAGTTTGACCTTGTTATAATTTATATGACCTTTGACCCTCTTATCTGTCTCAATTCTCTTTACTGGTTTTCTTGGTTCTTACCAAACATGTTCTTCAGTTTAATAGCACAGGCGATGAAGGAATCATAACTGATCTGGTTGTTCCTGTCACCGTAGCGCAGCACAATGGCACCAAACACCTGGGAATTCATCTTGTAACCTGAATCAAGTGATGAAAAAACTAAACTTTGATCATTTCTGATTGTGTAAAACAAGTAACACGTTACAAGATTGACGACATTTACATTTACAAAATCAGAGCAATAAATCATTTGATGAGAAAAAGCTCTAACCCCAAATAACCCTAACCCAACTGTGAAATCTCAAATATTTGAGGTACATGGACCAGTTTGCCCTCCAGAATTGCCATAGAACACCATCATTAGCTGCCCCTGCCCCTCAACCACGACCCTGTCCGGTGGACCCCAGGGGTACCTAAGTTAACAGCTCATGAATACAATGCTCACATAGAACTTACCATAAACTGGGACTTGCTAACTTTTAGAACAAACTATGTCATAATTAAACCTAATATTGCATTGCTTCCATTCTCCTGTTAGAAGTCAGAAGTAAATACTACAGACCACCATCTTCAAAATACCCTCTGGTTTGATACAACATTTGTCATAAAACTAAAAAATACACAACAACAAAAAACTCATCAAATATTGTCAGATCCTTCAAGATTACTCTTTTTTTTGTAAAAAGACCAAAAGTAAGGATTGGCTAAACTGAGCTCTGAACAAAATGACTTCAGAATTTACAAGTCAAGAACTTGACTCCTTAAAGGTCACAGGTTCCAATCTTCTCCTTTACTGTTTTGAAATTTATTGTTCTATTCTTGACTTAATATTAAAAACCATGATTTTGTTTGAATAATATACACGTTAAGACAAAGAACTGAAATTCAAAACTTGCTGAATAGATATGAGAGGTTAACGCTGGCAAGGTACGTGGGTGTGAACTTTCTTTCAAAGTATTCAAGTATTAATGAAACTGAAACTGGGTTAAGGACGGTGGAGTATCTTACCAACGCTCCTCATAGCAGCCCTCAGCTCATGGGTACTGAAAGAACCAGAGTTATCCTTGTCAAACTTCTTGAAAACATTCTGAACAAGAAAACGATGGAAATAGAAAGAGGAAGTGAAACAATAACAAAAGGTAAAACAATAGCAACACTTGTTCATCGTTAATTGGTAATCGTTAAGGATCTTTAATCATACAATGGTACTGAAAGGACCAGAGTTATCCTTGTCAAACTTCTTGAAAACTTTCTGAACAAGAAAACGATGGAAATAGAAAGAGGAAGTGAAACAATAACAAAGGTTAAAACAATAGCAACACTTGTTTATCGTTAATTGGTAATCGTTAAGAATCTTTAATCATACAAAGGTAACTACAAGACAGGTAGGGAAATGATCAAACCGAGCATAGTAACTATATACAATATAGCAACACGTACAAATCGCTGTAAAAAAAGAAACTTAATAGAAAAAAAGAGAGGGTTTAAAGAACCAAAAATCAATTCTGAGGCCTATTTGTCTTTGAGGTAAAAAAAAATTCTTACCCTCCATCTAACAAGATCTCTCCAGAGATCAACAAATTCTTCAAATCCAAGCTTTCCATTTCGGTCAGTCTTTAGGAAAAACAGTTAAGGTCAATGATTTGAATGGGAAACACACAATACCATATAGCAGCAAATGGGGGTTGGTGGTGGGGTAGGTTTAGAGTAGAAACAAAAAACACCTTTGCCCACTCCATCACCCCTCGAACAAGCTATGTGTCACTCCACCAGGATTATTTTTGAAAGAGAAGATACATTTCTTGTGATACTGTAAGTCACAGTGGTTGAGAGTTTTCCCATTTGAAGAGGAAGTCGAGTATCTCGAGGCACTCTTTTGCTCCCATTTCTGGGTAAATCAGGAAAATTTGTCAGTTTGAGCATAACCAATGTCTGTAGGTGAATAGTTTATTTTGCAGTACACAAATGATAACAAGGAAGGAAGGAAGATATGTTTGTGGTTTAGCCTGCTCATGAATGTAAAGGATACATCGCTCAAAGCTACCATACTCTTGCAAGATTCAACCGAAAAAGATCCTCCGTGAAGTTCTGAAAAAGGACAAAAAAAATCATGAATCAACCATCCATGGCTTGTCAGAGGATTTTCATATTTCAACATTTATATTACGCAAATCTTGACTACAATATGTCACAACAAGAACTGTTGTGAAAATTGTGGGGAGATACAATAAATTTTTCATACAAAATGACAAAAAGACAAAAATACAATATATTTAAAAAAAAAAAAAAAAATTGTGGCAGTGAAAGTAGCCAACCTTACACAATACAGTGGAATATTGGTTTATCAGTTCTTGTGGTCAGGCCACCATTAATATTTTGGGAGAGTAAAAATTCAGAAACAATTCCAAAGATAATTGCAGTAATGTTATTAATGATAAAGCTGCTTATTAAAGTCTTGAAAACACACAACCATGTTGATGGTAAGCAGAGTCACAGTACTATCTCATTCAAGTAATGGCCCTTACTGTAGATTTATCCATATTAGATTTCGCCATAGTAGATTTTACCATATTATGCATGACTTTTTGAACAATAGAATAGTCTCTTAACAACTAGGAAAAGTTTATACGATGATGAAAATAATAACTGGTGTACACAAATATTTGCATCTTTGGTTGAAAAACGGTAACATTTGGGGATTTCGCAGAAGCAAATTTTGAAGAAAGGTTAACACAGCTGGTAAAATTACATGAGGGAGAACAAAGAAACACTGGGAGAAAAACAAACATAATCTTTAGTTGAGTAATAAATCTACAGAGCTTTCTCTGTAGTAACTTATAGCTATATACTCTATCACTAACAAACAGGTGAGGAAATCAGCTATGTCCAAAAATATGGATTTTTTAAAAACAATGGATTCCTGGAAAAATAAAATAAGTTAATGGTAGGTGATGTTACACATAGACACTAACTATAAGTTACAAAAACTTTTAATGTGTGAGCAACAACAGAGCAACCATGTAAATACTTCAATGCGCTAACACTGCTATTAACATCACTACCATCACTGAAAACGGTCATATGACTACTGACAAGGAACATTGTGGTGCTGTTGTTGTAAGTTTACTTTCAAATCCTCATAAAGCTTTTCTGTCCACAACTCCCCCCCCCCCCCCAAAAAAAAAAAATTAATTGGCAGCATTAAAAATCAAATTTTTAAAAAGCCTGGAAATTTTTTCAATTGGCTTAGTGATTTTACAACCAACTAGAAAACATTGCAATGGGCCGGCGACAGTTCATGAAGGGTTTAGATTCTGATAACATGCAAAACTGCAGATATATTATTAAAATTTCAATCAATAATTAAGTCTTAATATAGCAGGGTGATCAAAAAGGTTTTTTTTATTTCTTTGTTTCTTTTTGGAAAGAGAAAGAGAGATGAAGGGAGAACTGATGTCTATGTTTTTATTTTGATAAGATATATCAATAAAACTGTTTCTGCTAACAAAAAAGTATGAAGGAGTATTCTAACTGAATTTGAATATTGTCTGTAGTTCCTGGTAAGAACTTAAAGTTTCGTTTATAATCATATTGAACACTATAGCATAACTTCCAGTAAGTGCACTTTGGTACCTCACCATACCACTGAAATAGGATTACTATCCTTCCTTTTTACTTATCATACAGTCTATAAATCCTTTCATTTCATCTGGTTCTAACGAGGAGCTTGAAGAGGGTGTTTATTACACGAGACGAGAATGTACAAATAATCCCACTACCAACAATGACGACGCAATACTTGTTTGTGACCGTTGACGTGCAGCTTCACCAATATTAAAGAGATTGGTGTCCAAACAAAGTGGTACCCTCCTGAGGAATTGGATACTAAAGACCAAGTTGAAATAGGTTTCATTCATAACCAGAAGTTGATGGTTGATGAAGGAGGGATTGAATGGGGGGGGGAGGGGGCATGAATAAGGAAGATTGAATGAAATAACCTTGGCATGAACCAACATTTAATCTTAAAGCCACAAAAATCACTTTCATTTACACTCAGCGTAAAACAATTTGAATCAGACAGTGTAGTAAGCAAAGGTCTTCGCATTTTGACCCTCTTTCGCAAGACGAATACTTTAACTACAACTTTTACAACTTGATGAAAAGAAAGCAAATAAAATTGATGGTGCATGTGATGATTTGAGAGCATTTTTTCAGAGGGAAACGGAGGGTGTCTGAAATACGAGAAGTTGTCGACATATAAAAGCTTAAATCTGAGCTGTTTCCAGTGAACATTGCTAGCATCTGCAAAAGACTTTTCTATACAGAGGGAGACATGCAACAATCACAGCACCTACCTTCCTCTCCATCTTCAACAAAAAAATAGAATGATAAAAAATAAGGCACATAACTTAAAGAAGAAATAAATGAGTAATCGAGTCGCTGTTAAACATTATACCTTCCAGTGGATATTTCATTGTAACACACTTTCTTTCAGGGGTGGATCCAATGATGTTATAAAGGAAGGGTGTGGTCCTGGGTTCTTTGACGTGGACTGTATTGTAGGGAGGGGGAGGTCTAGGGTCCTCCCCAGCAAAAAATAAACAAATTTAAAGAGTCAAATGGTGCATTCTGAGAGGCATAGTTAGTCCGTAGATATGGTCTAAATGCAAGGTATCGCTCATATACTGTTTGAAGTTGTTTTAAGGTTGATGGGGGAGTGTACATCCCCTACCCCCCCCCCCCCTCGCACATAGAGATAGTCTGTGTATGTCTTATTCCTTGTCTGAGTTAATACACTCCTAAAGTTCAACAATTAATTCAAAGCCTCATTTGGAGATTCAATCAAATATTGTTATTCAAATAAAATTGAAAATAAAAAGCTTTTTTGAGTCATGCTGAGGGATTAAACTATTAACTAAATTGAAAAATATTTTACCAGTTACTGCAAGTGTGACTAATTGTCAACGTCTCATTGTTCACAAATTTTGGCTTCAGTTTATTACTGGTATTTTCGTTCGCGGTTTGGGTGCCACAAAAGAATTGTGGGGGAAAATCCAACACTTTGGACGATATTCAATTGTGTTGGTCATGGCAAGTATGATCAACACATTACATAATGTTGACAATTAGTTACAAATAAATTAATATAACCATGAATATGTTCGTCAATGCTGAATGTTAACTTTTCCAAAGGATATTTTAAATGTTACCGAATGATAGAAGACAGACGTGCTAAGTGACTCATAATATGAAATCCAAAGATATGTTATATCGCTTCTGTTAATTTCCATAAGAAGAAAGAGAAGGGTGGTGGGGAATGGGGACTGTGGAAGATTTGTCCAAAAGCTTACTTAAAAGCCTATCAATAGTCTAACATCAACGTTACATAAACCATGCAGTGTTGAAAGTGTCACACACTTCCTTTAATGTAATGAACATGATTAGCATAGAAACTGCATGAAACAGATTCCCTTTAAAGCAGAAAGTGTGTAAGTTATATTCACTGATATGAAAAGTGACTGTGACTCTCTTTAAATCAGGGAGTGTATAAAGTGTAACACACTTCCTTAAATACTATGTACATGATTAGCACAATAACTACAGTATGTGGAACAGGCTCCATTTAAACCAATCAGTGTGTAAAGTGTACTTTATATTCACTGATGATATGAATGTAATGGATTGGATTAAACTGACAGCGATTTTCTGTAAACCAGCGACTGTGTAAAGTGTAACACACTTCATTAAATACTACAGTATGTACATGATTAACACAATGACTGTGTGAAACAGGCTCCAATCAATCAGTGTGTAAAGTGTACTTTATATTCACTGATGATATGAATGTGATGGATGTGATTAATATGTGACAGTGACTATCTGTAATGGCAGAGAATAAGACAAAGGTGATGTACATTTCTTATGTTACTAAAGTGACAGAAAAGAGGCAGCATAGAGGATGACAAAGTGTACTGTATGTCCACTGATGATGTGAATATATCTATGTGATAAATAAGTGACAGTGACTATCTTTAAAGGTAGAGAATGAGTGAAACGTGATGTACAGTCTTAAGATAAATGTGTAAAAGTGAAAGTGACAGCAGAGAGGGTGACTAGTGATAAAAATATGATTATCATGAACAATTTACTCTGGCGCAGTTGGGTTGAACCCATCTGAATCCGGCCCATTAGAATCTAGACCAACAGAATATGGTCCACCTGAGTCTAGCCCAGCTGATTCTGGCCCATCTGAATCTGGACCACAGAGTATGGTCCAGCTGAGTCAGGCCCATCTGAATCTGGACCTACTCAGTATGGTCCACATGAGTCTAGCCCAGCTGAGTCTGGCTCATATGAGTCAGGTCCACCTGAATCTGGTCCACCTGAGTATATCCAAGCTTAGTCTGGCCCATCTGAATCTGGACCAACAGAGTATGGTCCAGCTGAGTCTGGCCCATCTGAGTCTGATCCACCTGAGTCTGGTCCACCTGAGTATAGCCAAGCTTAGTCTGGCCCATCTGAATCTGGACCAACAGAGTCTGGCCCAGCTGAGTCTGGCCCATCTGAATCTGGACCAACATAGTATGGTCCACCTGAGTCTGGTCCATCTGAGCCTAGCCCAGCTGAGTTTGGCCCATCTGAGTCTGGTCAACCTGAGTCTCACCCACCTGAGTCCAGACCAGCTGAGGCTAGAACATTAACCTGTCCAATTTAGTTTTCTGCAATCCAGGTTAAATTGCTTACCTTTCTTCATGGCAGCATTGAGGACTTCCTGTAATTCCCAAGCATCTACTTCCATGTCCTAAAAACAAAACAAAAAGCAAAAAAAATATATAACTAAATATCAACTGGTTTCTTCCTACAGCTATAACAAAACATATATTTTCAGAAAACCCAAAGCTGATATTGTTTTCTGTCAAACAAAGATCTAATGAGTCTTTACCTAGCACATTTCAAAACATCAATCTCCAAAACAGAGGGCGGAATATCACTGAGGAATATTAAACGCACTGTACGATATGACAACGCAAAATAATAATTATCATGCGAAATATATTATATATATATAAAATACAATATAACAAATTGCCAGGTGTTCAATAAAAGTTGAGAGAAAAACAAAGTACCACTATGATGCATTTGCAGCCAGTTTGGAGAGAAATTAAACCTGTATACATGGAACTTTAAACAAACTACAAGATATGCATGAAACATGGCTGAAAAGTAAGACCTGTTTCAAAGCATAAACTGCAATTGATTAAAAACAATTAAAAAAAATAATACCAAAAAGTCAATTAAAAAAAAGCAATTAAAAAAAAGCAATTAAAAAAATAATACCAAAAAGTCATGTTAAACATCACTACTAACTTACATCGCCAGTTAGTTTCTTGAAGAATTCCTCAAATCGTTTGTTCTGCGAATCGATGGCAGCGGACTGCTGGGGAGTTGGTTCAGGCTATACAAATGATATAAAACAATTCTTTTAATAAAGATTTATGGAACGAGATCACAGACTCTCAAATAATGCATACTTTTCTCAAAAGACAGATGATAGAAGATGTTCCTGGCCACTTCAACATAGACATTTTTCTTGACGACACTTTGAATCAAGAGTGGCTCTTAAAACTAAACCCGACGTTGACATTCAAACTACCTCGAAAAAGTTGAAGTTTGAGACTCTTCACCGATGAGAATGTAATGAGAGTAATGTTTTTGTCACAAATTCTTAAAGGGTGGTTTTGTAAGAGGATGACGAGGAGAGTGGTTGTGATTCTTAATATGTCTGATTTCTCAACCAATGTGGTGCAAGTGCATACCACTAATGTTGCATATTCATGGCTAATCACCTAGGTAACCTTGTTGCAACAGGAATAAGGCTAACGCTAATTGTGAGGTCACTGATATATATATATATATTGTGATCTATCCATGCAGTCAAATCATAGACATGCAAAACTGAAATGTAATTCTGCAACAGATGTGAAATTTCATATTATACACAATATTTCACCTCTATTCCCTTTGACCCCCCCCTCCCTCCAACCCCCATCCTTCCCCTCTCATTTCCCATCCCACCTCAACTATTTACAGTGTCGGTTATTGATGAGGAAGAATCGACCAAATAAACTTATGAGTGGGTGACTTCATGCAAACATGGTTTACAGAACAAACCATTCCTTTTAATATTTGTAAAAGTGATAAAAGTGAACTATATGGAGTAACATGCTTGATGCATTTCTAGCAAACGGTTTTGTGTTTATTCCTCATGTGGTTTTGGAAAACCTTTGTATATTTTATTTCTTCAAGAATCAGTGACTGGAGAGGATGCTTTGTAAAGTCAAATGATAGGTCTGAGGAATTCAGACCAGACAAACAAACACACAGACAAACAATTTGGCAGACATATCAATCAGATACATAAGTTTCGGGTTTGGAAGAAATAGAGTGAAGTTCATATGAATGTATCAAAATGCAACCATATACTGACTTGGTATTGCATAATGCATAGTATGATTCAAGAGCAGATCATTTCTCAGTTAAGAAATCATTTCTGAAGGGGAAGGGATCGAGAGAGGTGAGAGAGGGGGTTGGGGATGGTTCATAATATCATAAACATGTATCATATGCACCATTGAAGAAAACTTCACTATCTTTCCACACATGGTCCCAGTAAGACTGTAGTGAAGTAGTAATGTCAACATAATCTGAAAATACAAGTTTACCCTTAGTTTTGGTCAACTTTAATTTTCATAATGCAATATTAGGGGGGAGGGGATGGGAGGGGGAGGAATGTGGACATCACTATGACCTTAACAATAACATCCGCTAAGCATTCACAGTGTACAAGGGAATTGGAGAGGGCAGATTTATATTTATGTGGTATCATTGCTAACTGTGTGAACATTTATAACATCCTATTCTAATAACAACCTTTTATATATCACTATAAACTTAATCAAGTTCAATCTAATGGCGTAGCATTCTTAAATGCCAGCCCAGACCCAGTCACAAGCTGAAGTGTACAGTTACAATCCATTTAAAGTCAACCCAAAGAGAAGCAAGGTGACAAAATGCCATATTAGAACAAACCACCTTTGGACCTGCTAACCCCTGGCTACCTCTTACATGGTAAGCATCTGTATACCAAACTAATTAAAATAATAGAATTAAAAGTCATATTGACCTCCCATTGCCATGGCAAAAAAAGCAAGTAAACATATGATGAACTACCACAACCCAGAGCAAACTGGTTAATTACACAAGCAAAATGTTATTAAAAAAGCGCTAAAAAAAAAATAGGGTTACAGCTCAAGTATGCAAATAATGTAAAATTAACAGAATTTTGTAAAAGGAAACAGAGGTGATAAAATAAATATTTAATTTCTCCTTTTTTGGTAGAATATTTTCACAATGTCGCTTTTGGGTGTTACTCCTATCATAACTCCAATTATAACACGCTGAAATGGTTTTCTAAATCTCGCTCATTAACTTCCTTAACTCCAAATTTACCTAGACATTTATCTTTTTGTCACAATTTCTTTCTGAGTTCTCTGTACAAAACAAGGTATTCATTTCCTTTATTTTATAAAACAGAAAAATCTCAAAAAGATCCACTGCAGCACAACTGCTTCATTCTAGTGTAAAATACTGTGACCAAATACTAAAGCAGGTAAAATGCTATTTGATCATGTTAACTTTTACTTTGTCGGCTAATCTGTAATGAGACTAGGCGAAATTTTTATTATTTCTCTACAGGATTTTGAAAGTCGAAAACTGGACGGATGTATAGACTTGTATTATAACATACGCATAAATTATGAAACAAACTGCTTCTGCTCCAAAACCAACAGCAAAATTAAAAAATAAAACCCTGTTGACTACCCAGCATGGCAGCCTCCTGTAACCAAGTCTGGGAAAGCAATACAGGTGGGGGGGGGGGGGGAGAGAGATGGAGCAGAATGGGTAACACGAGATGGAGTAAGCTGTAACAGAGGGGGTGGGGGGTGGGAAGAAGTTAAGTTGCTGGTAGAAGCCTGCTGCATATAATATAGAAACATGCAGAAAATGTTCATATGTCAAATAAGAAAATATGGATTGAGTTATATTACTTTTACAGATGCTTCCTTGTTAAAAAAGTTCAAACAAACACTAAAGTAGAAATAAATGTAAAACCCCAGCACCAAACTAAGTTTAAAATATTTCGGTTCAGCTTGTTCCGTTAACCACGCGTTCACTGTCCAATCACAGCATGATAAAAGAAATATAATTGTCTTAAATGTGTGAGGCGGTATGGCATGCTTATTTAACTTAATCATAAAAGTCACAATATTAGATAGCACCGTAGCGCACTCACTCCTGAGGTAACTGATTCGCAATATATTCCAATCAGAAATTACTTTCCATGTCTTTTCTTTAAACTTTGAACAAATTGTTTTGCTTTCCTTTTACTTTTTTGGGGGACGGAGGGATGGGAGGGGCTGTTGACACCAACACCAATTTAGAGACATACCAGTCTGACTAAACATTGTAAATCTTCAAATCTAATAGGCATCCTTGATTAATATTGCAGTCCCCACATATCTCACTAAATGCTCAGCACTTAAAGAAGAAAGAAAAAAACCCAAACAATTTTATAAGATTATTGGAATGCATCAGATTATAAACCAAAAATTATTTTTGCACATTTAAGAGCAAAAATATAGCTTTCTGTGAAGCAGTAAACTATTCATAGGTGTTCATACTGCAAATATTCTGACAAAGTATCTCCATTCTCCAAAAAGATAATATTGTGTTGTATTTGAGGTTTGGCGGCTCTATTTGAAGGCTATCTGCTTTACTTGAATTCAAGTATAAACCTGAATTCCAGTAAAAACCCTAAGAAGAGAGAGAGAAGTGATAAACCAAGATCACAAAGAAATCATGGTTTTTAGCCTTTTTTTTTCCTGGAGCCAGATTCTTTCTGTTTCTTTAAATTTTGTTCTCATTTGCTGTATTTTGGTTTCTTGTAAAGCACATTGAGACCGCCAGTATAATGCGCTATATAAATAAGTATTATTATTATTATTTTAACACTGGGAGATACAACTGGCTTGATTTTCATCTCGTCCACATTTCTCATTTGAAAATCTCATTAGATGGTGGAGTGTGTTGGCTTGTATTTCTAAAACAAGAAGCAAGCAACTAAACAAATGGACAGTTTAAAGACAAAGTTTTCAAATGTTAAGTTTTGAAGGTGACGGTAACACCGGTAATTCAACTGAACAAATATAATTATAGTCTTTGAAGTATAGATTTCTTAAGGGAGGCCGTAAAAGTTGAATTCTAATGTAATGTCCCGATTATCAATCAATTCTTCTTTCAGATGTTGTTCACTTTTTTTAGACTTCTATTAAATTTACTTAAATGTGTCTGGTTGTATCATTTCGTTGAGAGTGGAGGACTTACAGAAGAGTTTAAGTTTTTACACAGAAGAATTGTCACTCCCTTTCCTCCATAACATCTTCAGCCAAAAAAATTCATTCTTTTTTTTCTTTGACAATTTTCAAACGATTGAGGGATTCAATACTCAGCAGACGTTTGAAGGACTAGATCGAAGACTAAATAATTAAGGAAGTTCTTTTTAGCAACTTAAGCATCCGTGGATCCGTGACTAAAGTCTTGCTTCCTTATTATTTATTCATTTGGACAAAGTAGGTCATCCACACCATTAATATAATTTATTAATATTACTAATTGCGATTAATGCTTGTATATGCACCAGAGCACCAATATGAGAAATAAGAAACCCAGCATGCCGGCACTTATATGAAAGTTAAATAAGAGTTAAATAAGTTAATTATTAATGCACCATGCTTTTATGCATATCCATGTTTGTTTTCTTTACATATCATACTTTTTGAGGTGCAGCTGCATCAGCTGGCATCTAAAACAATGGTGATTAGACAAAGAGGAGAGAGAAAACAATGGTTTATTAGGATAACGAGAAATGAAAAAGGGAGATACATGAATAGTGCAAGGACGTGATACACTTAGACAAACTCTAAATCGTAGCAGAATGTATTAAATTTCTCTTACATCTTGACAAGGAATGCTAATTATGTTTTGACCACTTTTACCAAACACATTCATCATTATTTCTGTTTTCAAATCCAAAACAAAACATTTACACACATAATTGAATTGAAAAGGTTGGAATTTGATTGATACTCCCCTATTTTTGATACTCAATATAACATTGTTACAGGATCCTAACAATCACATTTCATATTTTTTTTATTATTTGTGAGTGAGAAACTAGAATAACTTCACTCCCTTCATTCTTCTACCTAAACCTAACCGATAACAAAATTTTCCAAATACTGAATTATTTTAGCATCAGAAGACTAACTGGCTGAAATAAGAGTCTACCCATACATATCTTTTAACCACATCTATGTTTATAGCTACATCATAAAGGACAAGCACAATAGAAGCCTCCACAACCATGCTTTCATCCAAAAAGCAACACAGACATTTACTATTTACTGAATTATTATTATATTTTTGCTTGTGATGACAAAAATGACCACAAATAGTAATCATATACAGCTTTGGATGCTATGGTATGTCACACATAGGGAAGCAAAAACTTTTCTCCATATTTTGTCTATATATTTATAAAAGCCAGAGTAAATCAAACAGCCATATAAATTGGAGAATTTCATGCAATTGTACAACTTTTCCAAACTGTCTCCTTGAAGAAAAAACAAAATCATCGAAAAAAGAGGTTTGAATAGGAAATGACGTAGAACAACAGCAATTTTTTTTTTTTTGAACATCTTTGGGTGTTAAAGCGGATGATACACAATTGGCCACATACATTTCATGCGCTTGTACATCTTGAATTAAATTGTTCTTTTGGAGAATTATGTATGACAATGGGAAAGACAAAATAGCAAAGCAGGGATTTTGCATTGTTGCAAATTCCACAGTACAAATTAATACCCAGAACCTTTCTTTGTATCTTTTTTTATTTTTCTCTTTGGTAAAGCCATAATAATAAGGATGAATGGTCGACATAAATTTCCGGCAATTGTTCGTCTTTCTCAATTCCTTCTCTTTAAAAAAATATGTATGAAAGTTGAATGAGCTCTGTAAAGGGAATGATTAATGAACAAAACAGGATTATACGTTACCTCTTTGGGCAAGTCCACGGTACCAGTCTGCTCGTCAAGTTGTCTGTTCAACGAAGAAGAAGAACAACATGTGATTCTGTGTCATCAAGAATAAGTTACAACTATTCTTATGACAGATATATATATCAAAGTTTTGTCCAACAAAACCAAGTGACTGGGAGAGGATGAACACTCCCCTTCACCCCTCAAAGTCCTTCCCTGTCCTTCCTCCCTCAGGGAGGACTAAAAACATTTCAGTAAAATCGTTGAAAATGTAAGAAAAACTTCTCTTACCCAGCTGAGGACTGCTTGAGGCTGTAAATTCGGAGCAAGAAGTCACCCTCTTGGTTAGGCTCAAAGGTGGATGGGACCACACAGTACCTGCCGACCGGTAGCTTGTACCGACCGCTTATCTCACGGGTGTTGACAAAGGTGTGAGAACGAGCCTTGGAGGCATTGTAGAGGAAGTAGTTTTTCTCTAGTTGGCCGACTTGATCTTTGAACTGAAAGATTATCAACAGCAAGGACCAGCATGATAAAAGATTCACATAGCTGATGGAAATGATGTCATTGACAGGGATATTCCTCTGGCAGAAGTTGATTGCTTGACAAAAATTGCAGGACATTTTCAACATCCTTAGGTATATTTTCCCACCTTGCCTTGGTTTTTTTTAACTGTGCAAAATATGAATGTTTCTCATTTTTGGATGATATTTCATCTGGCAACAGCAGATATGAATAATTATGTTACCATGGTGATTGGGCTGAACATGTTTTGGTGTGCCTTTATCCACAGCGCTAAAAGACATATTGCTACCAAAATACTTTATTTTGACAAAATTTAGATATATAGAGGACATTGACAACTAATCAAGCATTTCAAGAATCTCCCACTCCCAACGATAAACCTACAAGAAGATTATAACAGAAAAATCAAGATTTCGAGAAAAAATATCTGCACTGGTGAGATCACAAACCACCTGTGTGTGATTCACTTCCCAGAGTGAGGGGGAGGCATTATAAAGCCATACCAAATTATTAGTGATTCCACAAAAGATGAATATTTCAAACCATGTGGACTGCCTTTTCTTTCCAGTAAAGAAACAATGTGACTTGAATGAAGTAACAGCATGGTAAATTACTTTCATGCCACTTTTATAATCTTCTCATTTTTTTCTTGCTCTCTATTTCTTCATCTTTGATCCGCAACAATTTAAAACCAAATGCGCACTTTTCCATGCCAAACAAACCTCGTAAATGGCGAAACCTATGGTCAAGTTGTCGATGCCCATTTTACGTTGCTTTCTGCGGTTCTTCTGCATGAGTGCTACCATAAAGGTTCCTCCGGTCTTAGGGATGTTGGGATCATCTTCTTCCTCGTCATCATCTTCTGGGTCATCCTCCTCCTCTAGACCCAGAGCAAACTGAGGGTTGATCCAGAATGTATCTAACCGAGGTATATGAAAGAATAAAGACTCACGATGAGAAACTCCAAGGAAATTTTAAAGTCGCAAAGCAAGAAAAGGCTCGACTTTGCAAGGAAACAGCAATGACTATAACCAAAGTTTTTTTCGTTTCTTTGGCAAAATCACTACTTGAGGTACTGTGATATTTTATTTCTTATTTTGTTGTATATTCTACCACATTCTGAGTACCAACTCTGTGAATTTCTTCTGTGTTTTCTGTTTCTCACTTCGTGTATAAGAAGTAGAAAGCTTGATGTGTTTGAGAAGTGCTTAATATTATGAGTTCTAACAAAAAAAACAACTAATACATAGATTAATTGTTTATATACATTTTGCTAGGCATATTAACTAGATCTCTTTCCTTCTGTCTTAACCACTCAGCCCAGGGTAACTGTTTCTTTATTATTTGCAACTTAACTGGTATACCTATGAAGAATTTGAACAGAAATCAACAAAAGTGTGAATTTTAACCAAAATCGACAAAAGCGTGAATTTTAACCAAAATCAACAAAAGTGTGAATTTTAACCAAAATCGACGATAAGTGCTGCTCCATTGCATATTTCTCTTTCTCATGCTTAATTATGTGTAAACAATTGCTGAAGCACCAAATTTAAAAACCAAACAAATTTATTCAGAAAATTTACCCACAGAAGTGAGAATGGCAAACAAAGTGTCCACATATTTATGCTTTCAAGGCTTTTCCGTTACCAAAATCTTGACCCTGTTTAAGGAAACAGTACTTAATCTTTGTAGGTTAATAGACTGTCTGGCAAATGATAATAATCCATAGCTATACAAGGTTTATTCTGACAAATATGCATTCAAAACACTTGATGTCTGATCAACTTTTCTCTAAAAAATGCCATGACATTGCAATGATTATACCACTTTCTCTGAAAATTTCCGAAAAACTTCCTTTGGCCCAAATCATCAATTTTTTTTTAATTTCGAAGATTTTTTGTCTCTCCTAATTCTGCATGTATGACAGGGGCTAGTTGCGATAATTTCAAGCAAACTTTTACGGGAATTCAAAAAAGATCAAGAGACACCCGCCTAGATTTTTGCATCAAATGACAGACTGAATCAGTAGGTACTTAATCAATTAATTTGATTCCAAAAATCATTAACATGTGATCGGATACTAGCCTTTCCTTTACAATTTAACAACCATTAAATTGACATGATCACCTTAAACCATAATTAGGTGAAGAGATCAAATGATTAATAATGCAATTTGCTTCCAATTCTTTATATTCTTGTTGACACAAAAAAGACCTCACAAAGATCAGCTGACCTGATAAAATCAGCTTCCCTCAAAATAGTGATTCAGTATACACCCCTAGCCTAAACCTGCTGCAACAAAAGAACTCTAGATTTTGTACACTCATCTCCCAACATCTCTCATAATTTCTTCTCCCTGCTTTATTAATTTCATTCTCTGAAATGTTCGTAGCAACCAACCTGGAAAGTTTCTGCAGCCGCCAGCGCTCGCTCCCTTCTGCCAACGACCGGGCTGGATGTTCTCAATCCACTTCTTATTGCCACGAGTGCCTCGCATGCTCTCTGGCGAGAGGTTGCAGATGTCCACTCGAGTGAACTCTTGGATGAAGTCTTCGTACTGCATCCTGTACGTAAAATTAAAGCCGACTGTCAGAGATGTTCGTTTTGAACATCAAACGCACGACCTTGACTACTGTGACAATAGTCTACTGATATATTAAAAATATCTAGCATTTTGTTTGTTGTCACAGATGGTGCTGCTTTCTGTTTTGTCTGTGCATTTCTAAGTTCTTCTTCTAGGAGAGTCCTCTTGTCCAAGTAGAAAGAAAAATATCATGGGCATTTTTGACTGACTCGACTAGTCGAAATAGGTCAAATAAGACAATGAACATGGTATTTTGAATAACAAGGAAGAGAAAAAGGTAGTATGTATGCAAGACATAGATGCAGCCAAGTTAAAGGGTTCCATTTCCCCTCCATTGAAGACATTATGTTGGCATTATTTCATAACTGAAGGCAGGGAGGTAGGAGCCGGGGGCACTGGAGGCATGTGCCCCCCCCTTTTTTCCAAAATAGCAAATGTGCCCTACTGGCAAATAAATGTGCCCCATTTGATAAAGAACTGTCTTTGGGATATCTTAAGCCTTTGTTAATTTTAATATTTTATTTAATTATTTATTTTTAGTCTGTATATGCTATTTTCAAAATGGCATCCCATATCTTTTTGTAGCACGGTTACATGATAATAAACAATCTCAATAAATAGTATTGATAGCGTACTAACACATCATATATATTAAAGTGATATGGCCGGTGTGTATCGGTTTATAGCATAACGAGTAGTGGTTGTGGAATGAGAAAGTGCCCCTCTGATGTTGTGCCCCCCCCACTTTTTGAAAGCTTCCTACCCCCCTGACTGAAGGTGTATAATACTCTGTGCATAGGTGTCTGTCTAGCATACTGAGGGACAATATACAGAAACATATTAAGAGATCAAAGCCTGCAGCTGTCTACGCACAAATTGTTTTCAACATGTGCTATGCCGGTAATAAAATTAATCAATACTTTTACACTTCATAATGACACCAATGGGTAAAAAAAAACAGTCACCTCACATAAATCTAAATTACATTCATCAAATTTATGAATGGAAGAGAGTTATTTCTGGTATGCTGTGGTCTGTAGCTCTTGCCGCCCCCATGATTCTCCACCCACATTAACAAAACAAATTAACGTTTTAAAAGACTCAAATCAGAAACAAACAATAATGACACATTTTTGGTTATATGTAGGGTTAGGCATATGAATTTACATATCAGGGAATGGTCGACCATGTACTTCACTATATACTTCACCAAGTATATCTACAAATGTTCACTGTGGTAACACTTATGTATCACATGTACATACCTAGACAGAACACATGACAAAATGTAAGCAATGCTGCCGAGCCAGACAGATGTGTGAGCTATTAGAGAGGAATGTTCTGTGTGAAGTACATTCAGGTATGAGGCAATTCTCCTGAATGAAGTGCTTTGGATTCAGTTAAATCTTGACCCAAAAGTTGTTGATCAGTAAGTGGTTAACAAATTAACGTATCACAACACAAATACTTTCTTCCAAAACATGTCTTTGGAAAGCAGTACAAAGTTTAGGGGAAAAGTTTGAACAAGGACTGATGTCAGCCAGACTTATTTCCAATTCCCATTTCTTTAAGACGAGTCATTCCTTTAATCATCACTACATCCAGACTCACCAAAATTCGCCATCATCGCTGAGTACCAAGCCGAGTTCGTCACGTTCCTTCTGGTTGATGTACTTCCACTCGCTAGATCTGTGAAAGAAAAGAAATATCATATAGATTGCAGAGCAAATCAGTTGTACAAGCTTTCATATATTTATGAAATGTTATAGAAACTTCATAACATTTAAACTGAAATGTTGAACACTAGAGTAAGTAGAGGCTGCAGCATAACTTCCCCCACATTGTGAAATCTTGATTGATGAGGAACTCCATTACTACTCTGTAGCATCAACGTCATAAACAGCTGCTGAATACCTTGAGTAAACTGTTAACGAGGAAAATACCTACCACACTGTTGCAGCCAATATATGTAGCCTAGCCTTCTTTGTACATAAGAACTTTCAAGGGTGAAGCTGTTATTGTTTTTTATAGGATGGTTACTGGCTACTTATACTACTAAGAATGAATATTTTGTTGAGTTTGCACAGACCTGTTGCACTTGTAATGTGTGTGAATTTAGTTGGGAGTAAAATACTTTCAGTCTTCTTCTGCCTTTCTGTCGAATAGTCTGCCTTCTCAAGATATAGAAGCTGACTATCTCTGATAAATTTTAAAGCTTTACTTAATATGACTCATCTTTACTAGACGCTGTAGCATTCCTTTGTTACTCTGTCCCTCTTTTCTCAGTTTCAGTTCCAAATTATGTTCTCTATCTATCCTCCAAGGAGGTATAAGAGACAACAATATATTAACAAGTAGGGATACCGTAACACATAACATAGTTGTGCAACAAGACTTAAAGTGTGTGTTAGGCTATATACAGTAAGAATGATGTGTTGATGTTATGGTTTGTGTTGTTGTTATGGTTTGTGTTGTTGTTGTTACTCCTTTGGGGACAGATTACTAATTGGTCTTGAGTAGTGGAAGTACTCAACAACTTTGAAACAACAACACCAAACAATGACTTACTTGTCACTCCATCGACCATTCCACTCCTTCTGACCCCATGGATTTCTCAGTCGGATTAGGCGAATTTTTTGCTTTCCAGACTGTGTGCTGACATTGACCTATTCGGACAGAAGAAAGACGATGAAAGTGTGTCAAAGTTTGAGAGGTGGCCCGGGTGAGAGGCAGGTGGGAGCTGGGGAAATACCTTTGACTCACAATTTCTCTCTCAAGATTGACATACCACAATGGTTCATAATTTTGTTTTTCTTATTCTTACCCTTTCCTTCTGAATTTCTGAATTTAAAATTTCCAAGTTACCACTTCTCCCTCCCAACATTTTGGAATGTTGACACTTACTCCACTTAAAACTGCAGCTCATGCATGGGTAAAGCCAGCAGGGTAAATAATATATATCCCCTCCCATAAACAGACCTCCCTAAGTCCCCACCTTGCATTGAAACTAAACAACCAGACTGAACCTTTTCTTCAATAGCAAAAAGTAAAGAGGTGAATAGTACAGCAAACAGAAGGTCATGAAGACCAATCAAATGTATGCATTTACTTTCTTGACATCCGTCATGGTGTAGGCGTGTCCAACCACCAGTCCAGAGTTAGTGACAGCTTCCATTCCTCTGCCAGCCTGGTCAATGGAGCTACCGATCTGAGCATCGCGCTCGTAAGCCTTCAGCAAAACACGGAACAAGTTCCTGGGTGTTTTGTCTCGGAGATTGAAACTCTCTGAGATACCACCGGTGAAGTCTTCCATGGCTTCGATGGTGTTTCCTCCCTTGAGTGACTCGTAAGAGCCATGGAGCCTACAGATAAATCATAGAGAATCACATGAGCAAGCAGTAAGGGTGGCCCATAATATATATGGAGCCTTGCTTTAAATCAAGAAAATGACAAACAAGAGGGAATATTGGATCAAGATCCACACACAGAACTTCACATCTCACATCTCCCTCAGCTGAATATTTGATGCAGGTTTCATGCATCTATTTTGATAGATTGTGGATACCAATGCAGTTCCCTCTTAAATTGATTGGTAATAAAGGGACTTCCCATTTTTAGATATGAACTAGTCACTAGTGAGCAAGAGCTTGAGAGAGCCAGGTCAGTTTGTCAGGCAGGGGCATAGCGAGCGGGGAGGTGTGGGGGGTGTCACACCCCCCCAATAATTTGGTCGCTGTCGGCAAATTTTGGGTCTGTC
>KN886689.1:126653-147878 GCA_000934455.1 Apostichopus parvimensis
CCAACAAAAAAAACTTCGCTACGCCCCTGTTGTCAGGGACATTTAAAATGTCAGCTGGCCGCTTTTAGAATCCTCCATTTTCTCCTTGAGTATATTTTGAAATGAGAATGCATTATATTCTTTATCCAATATTTCCCGGACCTCCTAAACAACCCCCAGCCCCCCCCCCTCCACCTCTCATAAAGCTAGTGGGTATTCACACCACTCCATTTATTTGCACTACCCATGAAGTCCAATTGTCTAGGTTGTTAGAGGACTGGTCACACATGTGGTATTCTGAAAGTTCATTTATCTGATTCATGGATCAAACCAAGTTAAAATCTATCTGAGATTTTAGTGAAAAACCAGAACATTAGAAAGTCCCATGTCCTGTGATCCAGAAGAGGTACATACACATGGAAATACACATACATGCACATGCTATCACCATAACAAAGGTTCTCTTTTGTCTTCGGCCAGGGAGCAATTTAAGGCAATGAAATAAAATCTCACTTGGCATAGGCCTTCTCTAGAAGGGCGCTCCAAAACTCATTCTTGTCTGTCGAGTGCACAAACACTAGACGACCCTGATAGGTTGGAAGACGGTCGTCGACGACTATCTCCTTCCACTCTCCGTACTGCCAGAACATGAACTTGAAGATGCCAGCATATCCCTGAGAAAAGCTTTGATCTGGAGGAACCACTTTGAAGAGAAGATGCTCATCGAGAGCCAAGGCGGCGAGAGCAGCCAAAAACCAACAATCACCTGCACAGGGAAGAGAGGATTATTATTATTATTATTATACATCTTTATTAACAAACCTAAATTTGGTTTTCTATTGTTCTCCCTCAAAAGTGAACTCAAATTTAGCCATTTTCTTTGACAAACAACTTTCTGTCTTTATCAATTGTTCTCAGCTTCAAGGTCATATGCCCCCACCCCACACCCCCCTCCCCCCTGAGCCCTCTTAACCAGCCAACCAACCCTACTCATGGTACTGCATGACTTTGAGCCTTGCCCTTGCCCTTACCATCTACCTTTGGACTTTGTAAATGTATGTGAGCAATGCTGGGACCCATATATTTCAAAACCAGAAACAAACATCCCATTCCTTAGTATGTATAATATGGAAGTGGAGACAAAGTCAAAAGAAACAATAGAGATCTCAAACACGGTGACCAGAGTGTGAGACACCACCCTAGCTATATATTGAGACATGGACTTCATGATTTCTATTTCTAGGAGACATATAATCAAATCACTTGAATAGCTGTAGTACAGCTGTTACTAACACAGTCCATATAAACATCCTGGATTGTAATCAGCAAACATTAATTGGATGAACATTTATTAGTTTATAGCCGGACAATGCTGTCATGACAATAATCTTACTTGTCTTAGTGAAAGATTAGACTGCATAATGTATTCTTTAATGTTACAGGAGATGCCACATGTTTAACAGCTTTCAAAAAGTGTGCAATATGATTAGCATGCTGTTGTGTATTGCATTGTATTGATAACACAATAATATCTTCTTCTAAGTCTTTCAGAAATGCTCCAATCACTTCCTACCATACAACTCTCTGCAACAGACCCTTCCACACCAATCCTCTAACTTCCTCCCCACCCCACCCCCTCCCCTCCCAACAGTAAATATCCCTTCAATTAATAGAGGTGAAATCAGTGCATATTTAATTCCATTGTAGGGTTCACATTATGTTCAAACATAAATTGGACTTGGCACATAGCTACATTAGACTTGGAAAAAAGCTACATTAAACTGTACTCACATATTTTTATACAGCTCAATCTGATAATTCACACAAATCTGAGAACCAACTGTGCATGTGTGCACAGAGTCTACTTGCGATAAAGTTTACCATATGGAAGGCTATGAATTTGGCATTCACCAGGAAAGTTTAGCTCTTTGTACATATACTTAAGTAACAGAAGATAGTCCTTCTGAATGTCCTTCTATGTCCTTCTGCTCTGTGCTAACCATTGAACTTTATGGTACCCCTACCTTTATTAATACTCAACGTGGAATGCATTTCCCATAATCCCAGTGGGGGGGGGGGGGTGGTTGACAGCAGTGAAAATTATGGACAAGCTCACAAGCACTGCAGATCATGGTAAGACATAACTACAATTTACTACAGTATGGAATGTGTCAGTGCTTGTAGTCTGAAGTAGTGAACAAACATTCTACAAGAGCCAGACACAGCAACTTATTACATAGGCATACAGAACTGATGACAGCTCTGATAGTGTAGGTTAGGACGTTTAAGGAATAACAAAAGGATAACAAAGGGACATTTCACATTATGCTTGGATTCATAACTGCCAAATTACACATTAGTTTTGACATTGTTTCCCCACGACTTACTGGTCTGAGGATTTAGGAGCGATGCTACTTACCTGTCTCTGACTCCATGTATGCACTTTCCCCATCTACCTAAACTACATAACCAGATACATTCTAGCACTGTGCTTCCCCCCCCCCCTCACTTCTTGGGTATCGCCCCCTTTCTCTTCCTTCTACATCTACCTTTCAGGAGATCAACTATGTGACTTTCTATCGCACAATAAGATATTAAAGCAGTACAATCCTGCCTATAGTGATTGTGTAACAAGGACCTGGCCTCAACAAACCAAATGGCACAAGGTGAATGTCACTTGATAACTCAAAGTAAACTTTGTTGTAATTGGCAGCTGGGACATCGTTTCTTCAATTTCGTCCTCTTTTATTGTTGGAAATCCTACACAGTTATTTACAGAGCATGTTCTGGGTTCTAGTCTTCAATGCTGTGTATGACTCGTTGGTTTCTTGAAGTTTAAAATTGAAAATCCTGAATACTGGCTCTTGGATTTATGTCAAACTAAATTGACCCAAGGTAACGTATTAAAGGTAAGTCTGTACATTAGCCAGTTTACATGCAAAGGACAAAATAAATTAGCTAATAAAGCATGATTGTACCTATCTGTACTCCAAGTTGTCAATTCAAAGCTCAGATTAACTTTGCACACAGCCCCATTAACATATATAACTGAAATTATTTATGACATTACAGTTACTATTAGCACCAACGGATGTAAGTACCTTAATATCCAAATGCACATTAATTACCTCCTGAACAATGTAAAGTTGTCCTGTTTAATAGCATCATTAACATGTCTAGACACCCTGACATCAGATATACAGTATGTACTATATTACACAGGGTAACTAATCATTGTGTCATTTAATGTGTCTATAAAAAAAATAAACTAGATGATACACCAACTCCAATTAACTCAGTGACCAAGGTAATGGTACACCGTCTAACTTTACTAAAAAGCAAATATCAAATTGACTCATGCAGTCATGCATATTACTCAGAAGCCATATGATTGATCTTTGTTCATGACTATAACAGGGTAAGGCACCATGGCTGCGATGTCTTTTAGTATGATTTCAAGCTTTGTCTGGGTTTTGCACAGCCTTTGTGGGAGTTGTGACCTTTGTTGACAATAACCAATGTTTGAAAACTTTCTGTGTAAAACAACTGCTTAGTCTGAATAGTCTCCATGTATTTTGTGTGTGCGTGTGTGTGTTAGTAGCAATTTTGTCATTATCATGTATGTATCATGTTGCCAGATAACTTGATGACTGCTATATTAAAGCAAAATAACAGTATTGTTACTAAATGAAAATGACTTCTTTATTTTATCAAAACTTCACTTCACTTTTTGTGCGGCGGGGGAAGGGAGGGTGCAAGGGAAGGTTGGGACAAGTAAGGGTGGCTAATAGAGAATATCATTCACTTATGCATGTTTTATATTGCATACAGTATATAAAGATATGTTTTTGTATGTTATATACATATACGTTACAAATGACATGTAATTTATGTAGAACCTTCTGCAGTTAACGATGTCACCAAGAAGGAATGATTACTATAGCATCATAATTTACATCTGTATATGCTACGTAGCTTCTATCCATAATTCTAGATCTATATATCATCGCACTGAAAATAACAGACAGTAACTATGTTGTGTGCACTGTGCATGTAAAAAATTCTCTGGTTTTACAACTGTTTACTTTATACTGGATTGGATACAATAAAAGTGGAACGTATCACAACATAGTACTATACATTAATATTTGAACTCGCTACTGCACACAGCAATAATGTACTGTATGTTTTGCGGTTGTGGTTGTATTTGCTCTGCCATACAGTACACTTCTACAGAAAGGCTACCCTTGAATGGAATTGATAAGTTTGTATGTCACAGGCAACTTATCTACATGATTTCTATATTAGCCCTCTTAATACTTTGCAAATAATGAGAATCAATTCCACCAAAAGGTACCTTAATATTTAAACACAAAATAATGTGTAGACTGTGGTTTAACTGACAAGTACATAGATATTGCCTAGAATGATCTTTGCCAGATTTTGAGGTAGTTTTGTAGTCATTAGCAATAAATTTGAATTATAACAAAGATACTTCTCCTTGACTCATTCACACAAACACAAATGTACGTAATAGAACTACAGTCCATAATCTCATCACCATATCTTGCTTCACCAGTCACATACAGTACAAGGTCTTGATTTCTGAATACAAGCTTTTGACAAACCACTGTGAAGTCTATGCAGTGCAGACATAACTGTTAGTTACCATTACCTACCAGCAGAATGTTTCATATCGACACCCAACAGAGCCCCAGTAAACCAGCAGTAGTCACTAACACACAAGCTGCAGTACTGTAACAAATTGTCCAGGGTTCGTTTTTTTTTTTAGGTTATGAGGGTATGCATTATGCAGATCCTACCTTTGTTGACAATTCACAAGGCTCTTTGAATAATCATGAATAAGACAGTATGGTAAATATGTTTTTACATTGAATTCTCTGGTAAGATGTTGTAACTGGATGTTATTGTGATAAATGGAAACATTGATTGATACCAAAGGTGTATCATTAAATTTAGTACTTCACAGCAGAAATTCAAAGATTGTTGAGAGACAGGTAAGCGCCGAGCAAAGTAAATACTACAACACAAATGCAAACATGCAGAACAGTTTTTTGTACAAGAAAAAGGATAGTATTTTCAGCATGAGCAGAGATTTATTCCGTTAATTGTACAACAATAATAACAATCAATGCAGAGCTTCAAATATGCTTGAATTATTCATGAGAACTTCACTTGATGAAGTGCCCTTCAAGTTTGCCTCGGAAGCCAACCAAGCCTTCTCTGAGCTATGTCCATGGCAGAGACTTTGCATTCCAGTCCATAATGAATCAAGTCTGTACAGAGTCCTATCAACTGGACAATACATGTAGTCTTTCTCAATTTCAGTATTTCTTGAGTCATACAATTGAGACTGTAAGTGTTGTATGACAGCTATTTCAATTAGGTAAGATTGCATATATCTCTATATAGAGATGAAGAACTTTGTGCTTGTACTATAACTAGTAATAACAGACTGGAATATTTTATTGTCATACATATTTTGAGAAAAAAGAAGACAAAAGTTGTATGATATTCAGTTATTCCTTCAAATATGGTCACTGTCGTTTGGTTAATCCTGAGGAGTAACAGTTGCAGAACACTGTAATATGGCCTTCAATGTTAAAGTCTGCAGACTTATATTCAATATTAGAACTTTAGACTAGCTCACTGCACTTAGCAACAATGTACTCTATGCTTTGAGATTGTGGTTGCATTTGCTCTGCGATACAGTACACTTGTACAGAAAGGCTCTGCTTGAATGGAATGGAAAATTTTTCTCCAATCTCAGCTAGTTAATTAGTTATTAGACAGAGCTGTATGATGATAAAGTTAATCCTTCAAATACAATCACTATCCTTCGGTTAATCCTTCGGGATTAACAGTCCGAGAGCACTAATACATGGCCTACAGTCTTATGTCTGCATAGTCGTTTGAGGTGCCACCCATACCTTTGCATGTCCACTAGTAAAATTCCAGGATGACCTGAGATGCTTAACCAGTTCAGTACTGTAAGGTGTAAATGAAATTCCAAGAATGCATGCACTCCAGGCATGGAGTTATGTCATACACATGTAATGAAGCCATCAACATTTACTACTGGACCAATGGGTTTTGGTCAAATCCTTTTCTTATGTGCAAGTACATCAGCCAATACTGCCCTGTTTTACCAAAGGAAACTATGAAGGCAGTCTGTTTTTTTTTTTTAAATTTTATTTGCATGCCCGGCAAAACCTGAAAAGTTTGTTGTTTTGATGTCTTTCTGACACCAATAATATTTTTAATTGACAGGTGAATGAATCTGTTTTTGAATGCTTCACAAGTTAAGCTACGATACAGTGGTAATGTACTATGTTAAATGTCCCCCCATCCTCCTCCAACCCCTCCCTTCCCTCCCCTCCCGACCCAAAAAAAATCCACTTCTCTTTAAACATGTGTGTATGTTGAGAAAGCCAACCCAGCAAGGGTAAAACTTATAGTGAAACCCTGGATGTGACTTTGACAGTTGGTGATGGACCACTGTTAGCTATATGGTAGAGTAGAGCTGCTACCATATGGTGACTTTATAACAAAGTAAATTCAAACACTAACAAGCAACCTTTACAACTACCAGCTATGCAAAGTATTTGTCCATAGTGTAGAAGTTATCACTAAATCAAATATTAGGCTGTTTATCCAGCAGAGTTGGGTTTCCTTCTTTTTTTATATTAAATATGATAATTGACTAGGTTCTTGTGAGACAAATTTGTCAATAGAAAACCCATGACCTTTCAACCTTTCTTTCAAGGAGGAACTTTGAATTGGGTTGAAAATTTGTCAAGACAAAACAGGAACAATGCTGGTACTTTGGGTGGTTGAATGAGAATGGCATTGACCGGAGGGGGCCATTCATATAGGGCGCACAGTGTTAAAAGGTTACCAGTTCATTCTAGGCACAGTAGAACGAGAGTGCTAAGGTTGTGGGAAACAGGTAAGCCTGGAGCGAAGTAAATTCTTGTGAAACAAACTCATCAATAAAACACCCCATGACCTTTAACCTTTCTATCAAACGTACATGACATTCACCAACATATCAAGTACTACATCATATATTCTTCAAAGTGGGATTTTAGAAGTCATTTCATATTCTGATCAATGCTGACCTGCACACTTAATGAAACTGTGTACATGAGCTATACAGTAAAGGCAATGCTAAAATATCAGTTTCCCTCCCTGCCATGCACGGAAAAAAAAAGAGTGGCATACTAAAAGAAGGTCTGTGATGACGACTTGTTCACAACTTTCCTGATTTACTTCATTGACGACAAAAGCTAATTGAAATCATGTAAGTCCATTCGTGTCAATGAATATTTTATTACGAATATATGTTTTATTTCAGAATAGGTTGCAGTGCAATATATGTCAACATACTCGGCAGACGACGGATGGATATATTTTGGATAACTTTTGTTGAGACAGTTAATTGAAGTCTATGCAAACAGCCACAACCCACAGAAAATCACTATTGAAAGATTCCAGGTAGTTGGAGACAGGAACGAGAGGAGGGAAGTGAATTTGCATAGACCTGTTAGCCTACTGTAGTAGTATACCCACTAACATGTGTACAGTATCTATGATACTGTGTACAGATCAGTATAACACCTGTTTTTACCTAGTTCTCCTTGAGCGATATCAAACCTGCTCGCACCGCCAACAAACATCTGAGGATTATCACAAAGCTCCTGAAATGATAAGAAAGATACAGTAGCATCAAGAAGAGATGAATATTACACAAAAGTGTAAACACACACCCTCACAGTCTACATTAAAATAAGAAATATTCCAAAACATATGGGGTAGTCTATAAAATAGTGTAATATTGATCGTACACAGGTAAGCTCTATAAGCACTTAAAATCTTCTTTCGAAGTCTTCTGCGGCAAAACAAATTGGTTAAAAATTCACATATATTAACCCAGCTGGAAAAGAAGCTGGAAAAGAAAGCATTACAGTATATTTTTGACATAATGCAAAATAAGCAACCAGGAATCGGTGTCATGGTTACTAACAGGATAATAACATCGGTTGACTTTTGGTGTACCAAGGTTTAGCAATATTATGTACAAGGATGGGTGATTGAAATCATGCTATAGATGGTTTTAGGCTACTAATTTAATAATAGAACAAAAGTTGCAACTACAGTAAGAAGATACAACCCTGCGTATTCCACACAGACCATTCATCACTCCAGTTACCTGTCTCCCCTTCCCAAGTAACTAGGGGGGCATCCCTGTGTTAGGTAAATAGCTATGTTAGACCTACAGTAGAGTACAGTTCATCAAAGCACATTATAATTAGCACAAGTGTTTACCGAAATACCAGAACGGTACAAGAAAGTACTACAGTTCTGGGATGACAGGTGAGCAAGAACTTATCTTGCCTCTCAATGATCCATTTTTTTCATCCAATTTACAATAAAAACTTTAAGCATGTCTGAATTCACATTTTCAGACAAACATAAAGAAGAAAATAACATGTACTTGATTGTTTGTTAGAATTTCCAGAATTGCTTGTTATCCGATTTTAAGTATGTTATTTTTAGTTGTCAGGGTCTTGTGAAAGGTCAACCAGACCGTCTTGATGGCTAGTCTGTATTCTCCCATTTCAATCTCCCCAAATAGCAGTCAGAGATTGTCCACAACAGCCCTGGGAAAGACCCTTCCATCCACAGAAACCAACCACCACTGCTAATCTTGCCATTCAAGTACTGTTTGTATATGTATGCCAAAGAGACCAACCTTTTTTTATCCAGGAGTATTTTTGTGAAAATAAAAAGTTCAGCTTCAATATAACTGAGAGAGAATGCCCTGGATTTATTTTGAAATACCCAAGAGTAAACATGATAGATTGTCTATCCCTCCTACACATTTCACTCAATCAGTGCTCTCTGCCTGGTGGGAGATGACCTCGGCTCGCCTCAAATATCCCTAGGTTTTATCACTGCTGCTTTTACCTTCAACCCTATTCATTATTGCATGCCATCACCTTCTATGGCTAATGGTGAGTAGCTAGTGCTAGATTACGGAAACAGCTGCCTGGAGAGATTCTGCAGGGACTATGTACAATCAACTGACTACAGATATGCTACTCCTTCACACAAGCAGACTGTGGTACTTATACTGTACAATATAGACAGACAGTGAGAGGAGTTGGCATACCAATAACCTTAGTTATTAAACTCAGGCTGGGTGCACTGCTAACATCAGGCCGCTAGCAAAGTTCAGTCTAGCAATTTAATTTAATTTTAAATCACATTTTAGCTGTCTGAATTACTAGTTGTGAATATAAAAGAGATTGCACAAAAATTATGAAACGTTAAATATTTTGACCAAACTATTAAGTTCCAGCATTTGAACCATTAAAGAGCAGAGCAGAGCGAGATAACTTAGCTGATAAGTGTCATGATATTACATGGTAGGTGGATCATGTACACCAGCCGCTGTTCACATTGAGTGGGCATATAAACGCTGCATACTGGAAGCAATATGCCACACCTACACAAACTCTACATAGTTACTGTATTGTTAATTGATGCATGGCATTACCATAGCAGACAGTGTAATAAACAATGAATTGCAATTGTAGTGTATCCAATGAATGGGAAATGCAGCACACTGTAGCTTATATACACTCGCAGCCCCAACCCAACTTTCAATATATACAAGTACAATATTTTAAGTTATAACCATCTACACTTTCCCCTACATTAATAAAATATTTCATCTCAAGTAACTCAAGCTTACTGGGTCCATACAACTTTAATTCCAAGTTTGTAACTACAGCTGGCTACAATATGTACAACACATATAAATTAGCCTGGTAAGTGGTAACATGATACCATCTGTCTGGACCCTAAACATGCAAGTTTGGTTACAACCTATGTGCACTAGGCATGTGTGCGGGTATGTCTGCACATCCACTGTATAAGTCTAACTCCTGCCTACGCTGCAGTACATGTTGATATATTGTTATTAAACCGACTCGATATTGTTATTAATCCAACAAACTAAATACAGTATTATACGACCTAGCTAGTGCTCGTATAGCGTGGATGGAGAATTCTACTGTGTTTTTCTACAATACAAACATGCCTACTGTTTACTGCACCATTGTTAAAATTGTGAGACCGTACGTGGAGCACATACATGTGTCTGTCCGATTAAAACCCGGTAACATTGTTTACTCACACCTTTTGTTTTTAACATTCGTTGTTTGTAGTATCAAATCATTCAACTGAAAAGCATCTTTATAGATCTCATGCCTGCTTCCTATTTAAGTCCAGATGCTTTACTTTATGAACTAAACATGATATATTGTTTAATAATCATATAAATTACCCAATTCTGCTGTAGACAGCGAAAACCGCAGTTTGTGGATTTTGTGGTGGCATCTGGTCTGCCCCATGCTTGATTTATATATTTAGTACCATTATATTCAACATTCCATCATGACTTCTTACCCATATATACTGTAGTTTAAAAACACATTTATGTCACAGAGACAATTCATGTTATGATAAACTACCAGTTGTGACCTCACCAGGTTATCAAAATAATGAATGTTTCAAAAATGTCAGCAAATGCATACTTAAGGGCTTCAAATATGACAGCATTTTGATGGAAGTTTACGGTGTGGCACAAAGTTATTACTCTACACAGCAGCGGACCGAGCAATAACCAACGATGTGTTAATATTACATGTAAAGTCACTGTATCTAATGAAAATGTATCTCTTTATGTTAGTTTATTGACTTCTAATTACATTTTGACACGACCTAACCAATTTACTAACTAATGACATTCTTTAAAGTAATTCCTTTTCCAAAACCTTCAAGGTTCATAATTCAAACATCTTTAGGTGATTACCGTAGCTAATATATTTATAATTAACTTTAGCAGACCAAATTTGTGACAGAACATGTCCAAAGAAGCATCATCACTCAGAGTGTCCCGTACGAACTTCAGAAGACACAGAGATTCAAAAACTACTTCCTATTAAAATTTGCCTTCCTTGATATTTCAAATGGAAAATTTCAATTTGTTTGAGTCGATGCAGTACAGTAAGATCAGTATAGAATAAAACATGTTCTTTAAAGGCACTGCCATCAATTTTTGCACTCTGTGGCTCATCTTAGGTCATCCTAACAATTTGTCAAACTTCAAAGATGGATTGCAGTGCGAAGTGTGGATAGCACTTGTAAGCAAGCAATACTACACTTATCATGGCTGAAAATGACGTGAAATATTGCACTTTACACTAGTGGTGATACACAGAGCAGATTTGTATTGAGTCGGTACTTCGTACTCCTTCTCCAGTATTAAGTATTGGCTTTACTTGACAGGGTATAATTTAGCGTAACAAGTTATGTGTCACAATTTTTAACGCTCTGAATTTTAGTTCTCAAGTTCCTATGATTCCTTGTGTACAAAGACTGAGATACATTTTTCTACTTAGAACTATAGCAATTTGACCATCTGGCGTAGCATTTTTGCGATGCAGGATAAATCATGTCTTGCTTGCGCTGACTCGTCTTCGTTCATCCGCAAGGGTTGTGCTGGTACCGCTGGATTCTTCGGAATCTAGTATGTAACCCTGTTACTCCCAAAAACTTAGTGGTTTGGGTATGTATGGACATTGATACCTTCTAATACCATTCTACATCTATGCACTCAAAACCAAGCTAGTCTAGAGCAAAATCAGAACTGCACATTCAATTCGAAATCAAATAAAGTCTTTGTTGTGCTTGCAGTAGTCTTGTTTTGGAGTTGATCCTGACCAAGGTGCTGCTTTAATAATACAACTTACATCTCTTAGTGGTCAACAACAGTGTCATATGGTGAAAGGTATTGATGATCAATGATCTCATATATCTTTGTCATCCTTATTTCAGTTCTGGCGACATTCTCCTCTTTTCTTTCTTTCACATTCTCTTTTGTCGTATTGTATCCCAATGTTCTAAACATGTTCAGACCTCAATGTGCAGCACACATACCCTATGTACAGTAACTGCCGTGCCAAAGTACCGAACGTTTACTAAAGAGGATAGGCATGACATCATTGGTCTGCAAAAAGTACCTTAAAGGGGAGGAAATTAACCTAGATTGTCTTTTCCTTTTGCATCTAGATCTCTTTTTGCACAGACAAATTCAATTACCTGGGAAAAGCATTGAAAATTGATAGTACCACATGTATGATCATCACCACTGTAATGTTTCACACTTTGTTGTTCAGGCTTACTGTAGCACCGCCCACAAAGAGGTCAGAGCCCTGAAGCTTACTTATATACCCTTTTTATTGTAAACCACTTCCAGTTCTAATAATTCCACCTTGCATTAACTATGCACTTCTGCTATCCAGGGCATGGATGATGTCACCCCATCCATCCATCATTCTTAATTTAGTCAATACTGCAAGATGTAATTACAGCCTGTGCAGAACTGCACAATGGTTTACTTTGACAAGTGATATATCACAACACTTGATTTTGTTCCCTTTTTCTTTTATTTAGACTTTAAATGCCATCTGCTAAGTCTGTATCTAAACTGTGTGAGTAATTTTATATCTATTATCCAGCACAGTAAATTGCAACCAGCACAGATTAGCCCCTAAAAATTGACCAAATTTATCCTACAGCTTTTTATCATTTTTGTCTACCCATTTCTACCAACATGTGCTATGTATGACTCACTTTATGAGTAATTATAACACTGTAAATAAGGTGGAACTAAGGTGGAATACATGTAACACACCCACCCTCTAAGAGTTTTCCAGTTTGAATGCTACTTTGGCGACTACTGACGCATTCCATTTAATCACACAAATTGGATCGTCCAGTTGCATTTTTCATATTTAATCAATCATTACATGCAAAGAAAACACAGGAAGTTGTCAAAATACTTAATTTTTATTCTTTTTCTCTTGCAGCGAGATATATCACTGGTCAAGCAAACCAACTTGAATTCGAGTATCACATTCCAAAGTAGAAATACATATACAGTAACAACAATTATGAGCTTTTATAGCTTGGAACCCATAGGTCATTTCATGCACTATCCACAGTATCGAAAAAAATCATAATGAGATTTTGAAAATTCTCTCAGGTACAAAACATTCCCCAGCATGAATTCTCATCAAGCCAACAAGAACTTCTTTATAGACTGTACAAAGAAGAAAACCCTTCAATATTTCATTAAATTTGTTTTTGGCTATGACTCATTCCATTCCGGTTCAGTGCATTCTTAAGCAAAATAAAATGATTACCATCCTCTATCCTCTCTCAAAACAACCTTCACCTGTGTGGTGTGCATAATGAACTTTTCGGTAGAATGCTAAAGGGATATTTCTCAGGGATACTGGGAGGGCACTGTAATTTCAAACCAGAAAGAGCTATCAATATATGCATCCATATCTACACAGAAAATATGAAAAATCTAAGGGCTTTGAATCTCTGTCGCAAAAGTTAACTCAAAGAACTGTCCCCATATTGTACAAGATGCTTCACACATTGTAACCTTTGAAGAAGGTTCATGGTGGTTGTGGCTTTCACATTGTTTCGCAGGTTTCAAATCTGCAAGAAACTGTGACACTGAGCTAAACGAAGGGGCAGAATCTTATTTAAAAATAATAATTCACTTGTAGAATCATTGCAGGCTTCCAAGATACTATTACTAAGACAATTTTTAGCAGGCTTTACAAGCAGCTGAAACCTTAAGCGGACAACAGTATCTATAGAACACAGTTACTAGTGCAAGAAACACTGACAGTAAGGTGCATTCACAAACCCAATATGAATTTCAACCAAGGTTTGCTTTGGAGTTATCCTGTTTATAAGATTTGCAGACTTTCACCTCCGTTGACCTCAAATGACCTTCAACCTCCACACAAAGCAAATCATTTCTTCTACTCAATATGGTGCATCTACATACCAGATATATAAAGTTCATCCACCATATGGTTTTTTGTGTTATCATGCTTACAAGGTTTTCAGACTTTTGACCTCAAATGACCTTTAATAACTCCACAGAAAAGAATCCTTTTCTACTCAACAAGGTGCATCAAGGTACCAAATATCAAATTCACCCACTATATAGTTTTTGAGTTATCGTGTTTACAAGCCAATGCATCACACACACGTGCCCGTACACACACTCCCCATCACTATTGCATAAATCCCTTTTGCATCTGAAAGGAATCAAAAAAACAAAATAATTCCAGACAAAGAAAAAGGACAACTTTTTGGGAATTTTTAGCAATGTTCTGTATACTTACACTTGGTCTCTTCCATTCAAATGGCTTGGGTGGGGTACTGAAGAAGAGGGACTGGGTGACAGCTGGGAAGTCAGGATCCTCAAACAGAGCATTCTTCTGAAGCAACTGCTTGCGAAGTTGATCGTATGTTGGTTTGGGTCTAGGCATGTTGACTGATTGCTTTTACCTGATATGCATGAAGAAGAAAAAAATTGGAAAAGTGATCAGAAATGAATTTCAACATCTTGTAATTTACTATATGAAATGCATCTGATATCTTTAGAAATCTTACTGGTCCCAATTCTAAACAGATTAAGACTATTGCACACCTCACAAATGCATAGATATATCTTAAAGGATGAGGAGGTGGGAGCATGTACCACTGACGTGAATCATAGTGGGAGCGGTTTTATGATGTTTCAATTGTGTAAACCAAGTATATGGAAAAGTACAAAGCCTTCATCCCCCTATGAAATAGTAATATGAAAGGCTTCCCCTGAGCAGTCATATGTGGCAGAAGAGGAATGGGAGGGGGGGGGGGAACTTTCCATTGTAACAACTGCTGAGACTCTTCTAAAGTTCACCTTCTCTCCTTCTTGAGGCAACAAGGAATCTATGGGAAAGTGATGGCACGTGTGTATGTGTGCTACGCCTTGGCTTGTTGTAAACACGGTAACTTCATATTTGGTATGTGGCTGCACCTTATGGAGCAGAAGAAACCTATTGTTTCGTGCCAAGTTCAAAGTTTATTCCTGCAGAGGTCAAAGGTCATTTGAGTTCACCAAATGCCAAAGTGTGAACAATTTTGAGGTCATTTGAATTTTGAGGTCCACAGTGGTCAAAGTCAGAAAACATGTAAACATGTTAACTCACAAGAAGATATTGAATGAACTCCATATGTAATACATGGCTGTGCCATATTGTGTAGAAGGACACTCTTTGCTTTCTAATGGAAGTCGGAGGTCACTTGAGGTCAAACAGAGGAATGCAATAACTCTAAATAAGGCCTTGAATGAAGTTCATATTGGGTATGTGGATGCACCTAGATTTAGTTCAGGCAGGTAGGTAGTACCTTTGCAATATTAGTCAAGTTATTGGAAACTCTGGTACTTGACTCAGGACACATTTCCTCAGTTGCTCTATCAATCAGGTGATTCCATATGACTGTATAAGGCAAGGATTCACTGCGCCTGCTGGATTTCTTTTGGGGGGGGGAGGAGGATTTTCTACTGAATGTAGTGGAGAAATGATTCTCTGGTTGTCTTTACTCAAAGATTTATTACTGTTCAAGTAAAACCTATGTCCTCAAAGAGATAGCATGTTGTAATATTAATAGAATACTTCTGAAACTGTCACAAATTTTCAGATGATTTAGGAAGAAAATATAAATGGGTCATGACACAGATGTGCTGTGGGGGGAGGCATCTTGGTGCATGGTTCCCTAGCTTGACAAGTTACATTGCACAGTAGTGTTGATCGAGAGGAGGCATGCCAGAGATGTCACATGAAAGAAGGAAAATATAGGATTCAATTTATATTTGGGAAGGTCAAAAGGTAAGTGTGGAGAGTTGTGTTAACATGACATTTCATTACATACAGTATAGTTAAAAGTCAGGGTGGGGGTGGGGTGAGGGGGTTCTTACCAGGTCATAACATTTTTCTTTAAATACAAAATGTATGATAGTCATATACCATGTGCAGTGTATCATCAGTTTACAATACTACAACAATAACGGTTTGTTCTTCACATAATCTGTACTGTAACACAAGACTCTTAAGCTGAGTCAATATGCACAGTGCACTGTCACCCTTTTGGAATGCCAACTTTATTAAATGGTTGGTACGAGTGAGAACAAGGTTAAGCTGAGATACAAATAAATTAGCTTAACTTCTCTTGTATATACCTTACCTATTAACGGGGAATCCAAACATCAGACAAGAAAGAAAATGACCCTTGGTATTCTACCTGTTCAGGGGGCGAAGTCCTCACAAGTATTCATGAGTACAGTTTGTTCGTTACTATAGCTAACTGAAGTAATATGTTGGGACTGTAGTGAGGTTATCGAGATTAAACTGATTAAGGGCTATTCAAGTATTCATATAAACTATACTGTAATACCATTTACCTGTACTGTATAACTTCACAGGACAGTGCACAGCCTGAATGGGTGCTCCACTAATGCATGAACACCTCAACATGTATAGATTAAAACACCGTTTTTGTCCAAACTAAGACAACTTCATAGGTTTGCTCATGTATGCATTTGATTGATCTTGGTATATATTCCTCGTGGCCAAGAGGTGAAACTTACAGTAAACAGTAAATGCAAAACTTGCACTGTTGTTCTGTCATATATAAATTTTCTTTATAATTACAAATTGTCCTTTTGCCATGAGGTCAATTGGAAATGGCTTAAAGAACATCACTATTGCTCCAAAATATGATTTACAAGTCAGATGATGGTCAATGATGCTCAAATTTTAAAGGGAATTTTATACTGTCACCCTCCAGGCTTTTTGTGTCACTAAGACATTTAAATGTTTGATTCAACAATCCTCAAGTCACTTGGGAATAACTTCGAAAGTCAGAACTTCCAGGGAAGTACTTGTGAGGACATTAAGTAAATTTTAGCATGCTGTAATTAGGGGACATTACTCATGACCTTTAAATCTGTTACAGAAGTAAAATACTAAATTTTCCACATTCTCAAACATAACATTCCTGTATAATAAACAACTTTTCCTACTGTTCCAATGCATGTACTTACTTCAAGAATTACTAAATTTGCATAATTACAAAACTGAACACGATATTGTACGGTTTATGTGAAATCATATCACCACAAAGTCAGCTACAGTACAGTAAGCTACTTGACACTGCAAGAGTTTCCTTGGTTTTTTGTAGGTACTGAATTGTATCCTGTATGCAGACGTTTACTATGACATTGTTCCGGAAGTAATCGCATAACAGTCATAAATTATTTAGTTCCTATGACCTTCAAATGGCAAAACCTAATTGTGTCTAGCAAAATATGAACAGCCATCATTTAGCAAAACTACAACATCGTTTCCCAAAAATAAAAACTAAGTGCTCACCTTTACTTTAAAACTGGAAGTTGACCCTATGAATAATATAATGCGTGCTTCTATAATTGATTAATCAATGAAAGATAACTGCAGCACACAAGCATCAGGAAATCAATTCCATACACACATATACTCATTTCAATTGCTGTGGGGTGGGAGGGGAGGGAAGGATAAAGTGAGGGCAAGTTTATCTTCATACATGGCTAAAACATCTTTTGCCCTTATTCTCTCAATGAGCTTAGATAAACTATGATAACTTACTGCACTGCTATTCAATTAGAACTGTACCAAATCATGCACATTCTTTAACAGTCACCATTTTATTAACCTGACGATCATAAACACAAAACATGACTATTTTTAAAAAATCTTAAAAGCAAAGTAAGTTTACAATGAATCAAGCAGAGAAAAACAGATTTTGCTGGCAATGAAAAATTTAAATGCAGCAAGAATTCAACAAAATTTCAAGAGGGTTAATAATCTTATTTGACCCTCAGTAGTGTTTTGGATTAAGTTAGATGATTAATAATTCTATCGCTGCAAATTTTGTATTGCATGATTACCTCAGCAGCCTACACATATGTTAGCATATTACTGTACTGTCTGTGAAATTTGCTGCCTCTGTTTCATACACCACATGTTCCTCACAACTTAATAATGCTAGAAGCTAATTTCTCCACATTCTCATATCCTGTTAACTTAATCTCATTTAGTGGCTACCACTGTACTGTAAGCTTCTCCATAGTCAAAAGTATTGTATGACCCACCAGACAAACTCAAGGCTGTTTGTCAAATGAAATTAAAATCTGTCACCGATTCACTACTTGCCAGGCTTTGCCAGCTTGTACAGCATTGCTTGGACTAATTGTGTGAGATATGTGTGAAATGTGAAACACATTTAGATATACTGCACATGTTAGGGACTCAAAACTTGTAGCCTCTGTATTTAAAGGGATCTCACACTCTGCACATGAAATTTGAAGGTCACTGTGACATGAAGTATAGCAAAACGGATTTAAGAACCACATTCGTTAAGAATGGAGAACTATGGATCAAGTGCATGATGCATTGAAGGAGCACCAATTAACAGTGTCTATTTGAAATTCTAAAAAAACAATCTTTTACATTCACACACAATGATTCTTACCTGTCTCTTCTCTGAGCAAGGAAAACTAAGCAGTAAATAGCAACATATTTATAGAGAGTGATATTTTTAAACACCAAACCACATAATAAAGTGCATACATAAACCAAGGAGGCGGGACTGGAAATGGAAAGGGGGGGGGGGGGTTAAGGGGGATATGAAGTACTTAAAAAATACATCAACAACAACCAACATTCACTGGCCAGGTCTTCTGTGGGGCTGGGATCAACACTGTATGAATACTGCTGGCTGTTCCATTCCAATCACGATGGGGCTAAGCTCACAATCTTGTGTTTTGTCAAGGCACCCAGTGGTTATTCTTTTAGCTATGTGTAACAACCTGACACATGTGAAGTCGCCAAAGGAATGGTGGCCAACATTTCATTGCTAAATTGTTCTAGTTATGAGTTGCAAAACATGTATCTTAATTCAAAAATGTCATGCTAATTGTGAATAAGAGAATATGCATCAACTTTGCCAAAAAGTGTCCATCAGAGATTCAGCAAAGGAATTCTCAGTGATTTCAGAGATTGCAACATGTAAGGTTTCTAGCAGAACTAGAAAGGACCAATATGACAGAGCTCTTTGTTGATAAAGGGCATGGCTGAAGATTGGCATTATTGCCAAATGAGACAGGAAACAAGAAGAGAAGAGGGGCAAGACTGGGGAAGCTTAGTTTAGGATTAGAGAAAGGGCAGGTTTAGGGACATGTAGAAGAGCAGTGAAAAGTGGGAATACTAAAGGAGATTAGAAGAAATCGAGAGAGGGAGGGGAAATAGAAAGGGGTAAAAAAGAGTAGGGACAGAAGCGAGGTAATGCTTTAAACAATGCAAATGGTAATGATGCAAATTTGTTTTTCTTATTACACAGATTAATGAAACATGAACCGAAAACAATTCACAAGTTGGAGTAAAGGAGTAAACAAGTTAACATTTTTTATTTTATTTGCACAATTTGCATTGATCAAACATGTATGCATTTTTGTAAATAAGTTTTGATCCTTTTTACCTTATGCTATACTATAATGCAAATAATTTTTCATTTATGATATAGGCCTTACAGTTGTTCTGGATGACATTAGTGTGTAAAATTTCTACCCAAAGAAATGTCACAGTCCAGTTTCAATATCAACATTACCCTGATTATCAAGCCACCAGAGCATGCATATCAAAAGCCAAAGGTTTTCAATTTGTTCTTATTTCAACAACAACAAAAAGTGCCTTAGTACAATTTACAAACATGAAAGTAAAGTCAATGCTATTGGGCTAAAGTTGGCAAGGCCTTCACTACAACAGTTAGTATTTAGTAGTACTGGCAATACCGTACCAGTGGTAGCACTAGCAGTAGCAGACAACATCCCAACACCTGAATCATGAATGTTACCCATATTTTGTCTAGCACTGCACTTACTAAAATAAAGATTTTTTTAGGATTTTTGCGTGATATAACAGCACAAAATAAAACATAGTTGAGGAACTGTCCATAAAAAAGGCCTTCGATACAGCTTGGGTAGGCAAGTTAAACTTCATATAATAATTTAATTGGGTTGTTGCTGGTTAGTTGGAAGCTGCAGGCCTACTAAAACAAGCAATATAGTAACACTAACTAACACAACGGTAACAAGTTTTTCGTGTAATAGGCTAAATTAAGTAATTAAGACTCAAGTTAATGCTATATTTGATTTGTTATACTTTTTCAATACCAAAAAAAAAGAATGATCGTGAATGTCTCACCTTTTGCAGACAAGGAAAAGACTGGTAATTATGTAACCTCGGCAAAGAATTCGTCTTCTGCTTCGATACCACGAACAACGATAACCTATGCTTAAACCACAGTACAGTCCACTGTACAGTATTATTGGACCGCGCCCAGCTATGTATACAACAAATCATGTACGGCTAGCGTTTCTAATAGCGTTCGCCAGGGAAGCGTACGCCTGCAGGTCAAATGTCACCAAACCAGTGCACAGTACAGTGAACTCAATATAACCTAAAGCAGAACACATCATTAGCTACAGTAAAGTAGTGGATACTGCGTGGAGAAGCAGTAGAGGAGGGATGCGCAAGATCTGGGGGAACAGATTGGAAAGAAGGGAATGGCAAGAGGAAATAGAGGAGGGAATGATTAGAGGAACTGATGGAGGAATGGGTACAGGAATAAGGCAGGGATGGGGGTCTATAAAGGATGGAATGGCGTGGGAAGAGGAGGTATCGTTGGATGTAGCCAAGGGCATCAGTATAATTTTAACTCGTGGAAATATAATATACCTGACTAAAGTCATTATTTGTTGAACGTGTCCTGAGAAAGGCGCATAGCGAAGGGGACGAAGGGGGGACCGCCCCCCCCCTCCCCTTGAGCAAATTTTTTGGTATGTTTTTATGATATCGCTAGTAATTTCAAAATAGAAACTCCTTAGATGCATGCACTTACAAGGCCTGGGAAGTGCCATTTCCAGCGATCTAGGAGGCATTTTCGGCCAAAATTTTCTTGTACGCTTCGCGCCAACTTATGGTGGCGCTACGCTTAGATAGTTTCCAGAGCCGTATATAAGACTCTGAAAGTTTCCAGTGCCGAATCTACGGCTCTAATAGTTTGCCTACATGTTCGCCCCTCCCTTGGCAAATTCCTCGCTACGCGCCTGTCCTGAGGAGTAATGGTTTCCGTCTGAAGACGATGCAACTTCCAGAATCACACGGTTTGTGCAAACTGGAGAAAACAAAATCTGGAAAA
>KN886690.1:1976-18132 GCA_000934455.1 Apostichopus parvimensis
TTGAAAACTGGCTACAAACTACTATAAATACACTAATGTATAATTTTCTATTTCTTCCTATTCTTTGAGCTTTTTGAATATCACCAGTGTCACTAAGTATATGTTTTAATTCTCATGCAATGGCCATAATATGTTACATTTATCTGATATCAAGGGCTATGTAAATGGACAGACATCAAAATCCAGGCTGGGCATATATATGTACAGCAATTTTGATACAAACACACTTGTATTCATGTTCCTCTGTTATGCACAGTAAGTACTACTAATAATAACATGTGTGTATTTCCCTCATTATTGCTTCACACAACTCCACCTAGCACAGGACACATCTCTCTCTCCTTTCCCTGTCTCCTACTTGATTATATTACATCAGACTTACTAAAGGTATGACATCACAGCTCTCGCACCATCCGCGATGACATCATACTAACGATCTCACTCTCTCAGGCAGCAGACAAATTATTCCTTTTTTACTGTAATTAGATTTTCCAAACCGATCCCAATTGCAACTTTCTCCCTTGAGCTACAGTGAAGTCGACTCCCCCCCCCCCCCCCCCCCCGAACCTTCTTATTTTGTTTTGTGCTTTGTCGTCGTAGTGTGAAGTCCGATGCATTGGCCTTGTGATTTCATTCAATTACAGGGCAGTATGATGTCATTCTGGGACTGAACTAGCAAGCTGTATCTTACAACCGTTTGTTTTGCTTGCCACGTCTGCGCTAGTCAATTAGAAGTTTGGAGCTTTTCTTTGTGGTTGATATTTTTGGTTTAAATGTTAGCTTGTATGATCTTTCCTTTGTCTTTAATTGTTTGATCCCGATGGGAGACGTTGTGCAATGATTTGCAAATTAGATGGGAGTGAATCGAGAGGGAAGACATTATAGCATGCATCGATGCATGGATAACTGCTATACTCATCTACGGTGTACAGTACGTGGTACATATATAATTAGGCATTCGACCAGCTAGAAGTTTAATATACATGTATATAGTACCCTAGATGAGAGTGTGGGTGGCTGAATCCCAACGGTGAAACTATTTATGATGTAGCCAGACAATGAATTGCATCATGAGCAAAATGAATGTTTGGCTCAGATTTCAAGATTAATGTACAGATCGAGGCCTGCATCAAAGTATGATTCATCATTAATACATAGATGTTTATAGAAATCTTTTGATTGTACGGGCTGACACAGATATTTTGCAACGCGTACTGCTGCAGCCTCGGCAGATCAGACCACAATTACGTCAGTTAATCGTAGCTGTTTATTTTCACTAGGCGAATTCACATTAGTGAGTACAAAGACCCTGTTTTTTCTATGTAAAGGTCACAGCTCTCTTGAGGTCAACAGAGGTGGAAGTCTGAAAATCTCTTGAAAATGATATATCAATGTTCAGCAAACCTTGATTGAACTTTCATTATTCCTAGATCCACCTTGTTGAGTACAATTGAAAAAGAACACGTTGTAGGTCTTGTGTGGAGGTCAACTGTCATTTGAGGTCAATGTGTAGAGGTCCAAGTCTGAAAACCTAAACACGATATAAGTTCAAAAGCATAACATCAAGCAACTTTGTGCTTGCAGACCCATATCTTATTGAGTTTCATAACATTGTCGCATTACTGTACATGCAGTAGAGCTCTGTATTAGCTACACTGTAGTATTACTGTACATGCAGTAGAGCTCTGTAAGCTACACTGTAGTATTACTGTACATGCAGTATAGCTCTGTAAGCTACACTGTAGTATTACCGTACATGCAGTAGAGCTCTGTAAGCTACACTGTAGTATTACCGTACATGCAGTAGAGCTCTATAAGCTACACTGTAGTAGACCTGTACATACATGTATGTATGTTAGCTGTGACACATTTTCAGTTGAAGCTTAGTTTTTTTCCATTCTTACCTCAAATGCTTAATTCATGCAACTGGATCATGTAACTGCGGGTTTTTAAATCTTTAGTGAAGTTAGAACTGTCCCAAATGAGAAGCTTTCCAGTTTAAGGGTGGCCATTGACGTATAAAATGAAGGACACATCGACCACTCGAGTAGCTGAACATGAGACAACACACATGGTTCATGCCATCTTGCTTGTTGGAAACAAGATGTTGACATAAATGGACACAATAAAATAACGCTACAATGCTGCATTATTTTTAAATGAAAAATCCTCAAAGTTTGGGATTCTTGAAAAAAAACATTTTGGCCTGTTTTGCTATTCCTCATGCTCTTGAGCCTCCACATTGTACTTCAAGGTTATTCAATTCAATACTGTGCCGATTTCAATGTCATATATTAAAGCAATGTAAATAATATTTGCAATGTACTGTCTGCTGCTGGTTTAATTCACTTTAAAGACTTTACTATAAAATGAATGTCAAAACGGTTAGTAAACGTAAGGCAAAATACTGTACCCTTCTGTGGTGGGGGACAAATGTGGAATTTCAAAGTATGATAAATCGACCAATTTTGAAGCAGTGCAACCAAATTTTTTGTGGTTCTCTAATCATGCAATGAGGGTGGTAATTTTTAACAGCCATCGGTGATTTGACACGGAATGACCCTATACAAAATTGCCTACTTGTACTCACTGCTATCATACTTGTGTACTCATAAACTCATAAAAATGGCAATTGTACTTAATTGTACTCATACTCATGCTGTTGTACTCATGCTGTTGATTATATAGTCTGCAATCATTCTTAGAACATCATACTTATATACTCATAAAAATGGCAATTGCACATAATTGTACTCATACTCATACTCATGCTCGGTTGTACTCATACTGCTGTATAGTCTGCGATCCAATGGCGTAGGAACCGGGGGCTGGGGGGCGCCAGCCCCCAGTGAAAAATATGGGGGGCGGAAGTATCATTCCGTCCCCCCTCTTCGCAAGTCAGAAAACCCCTTTTTCATTTCCAAATGAGAAAAAAATATCATTTGGATCACCAAATTGCATATAAGGCCAGGTGAAAATGCAAAATTATTTACAAAATGGAGTGGGTGTTGAAGTGTGCTATATTGCACCAAATTGCATCTGAGGCCACCTGGAAATGCAAAAAAATTCCAAAGGGGGGGACACCCCCTCCCCTTAGACCCCTCCCCCAGGCCGGCCATCAGTCTTCAGCCCCCCCACTCAAAAGTAACTTCCTACGCCACTGCTGCAATCATACTGAGAACTGTGTACTCATACACTCATAACAATGGCAATTGTACTTAATTGTACTCATACTCATGCTGTTGTACTCATACTGCTGTTTAGTCTGCGATCATACAAGGTTTAGAACCATGTACTCATACACTCATAACAATGGCAATTGTACTTAATTGTACTCTTACTCATGCTGTTGTACTCATACTGCTGTATAGTCTGTGATCATACTTAGAACCGTGTACTCATATATTTCTTCTCTCCATCCCTTGTCTACTAATCCCCTTACATCTATCTCTTTGTGTCCACCATGCTCATTAACCTGTCTGTATTCTGTGCGTGTTTTTGTCCCTTATGTTACTGTTACTTGTCATTTAACCTCTGAAGTAGATCCTGCTAGGATCAAAACATCAGGCCAACTTACTTTTACACAAGCTCATATACTCATAACATTGGAAATTATAATTAATTGTACTCATACTCATGCTGTTGTACTCATACTGCTGTATAGTCTGCTGTGTTGTGATTGTATTGCAGTAATGATCTTCCATTAAAATACTACACATTCTAAATATTGCATTGATGGGGTAACATATTACATATTGCAAAATTAACATGATTTAATTCTATATTGGATATAATTGTAATATAATTATACCATGGATTGCCAGTGCTAATTACTACATTGTATTCATGTTACTGCAAACATCGCACATTGACACTTGATGCAGGCTACTAATCAACGTGTAAATCACCCTTGGGCTGATCAGCCAAGATTATTCTCTTGTATGTTTCGTCAGGAATGTGCTGCATTGCCTTTTAATACTTTGAGCCGTCATTCTTCATATGTTACGCAGTAATATATATACCAGCCCCTCTATCCCCCCCCCCCCTTTACATCAGGGATTTGGCTACATGATAAACACCACAGAGTTTCATGCAGCTATGATGATGAGATGGAAATTGAAAGACAAGTTAATATCTGTCAAGAGCTCAACTTTGATTATTTTGATATTGTCCTGGTATGATAATATGCACGTACTGAAAGAGTCTTGTCGATCGTTAGGAACAATCATATATATTAATTGATATTATATATATATTATTATAAATTTCCGTATTAATAAATATTTGTAAATGTGTCTATATGATATGTAATTGTCTGAAATTTTTTAGTTTTCTCTCCAAACCATGTGAAGAGGAAATGCTCACCCCTTCTAGTGCATTTTTAATACTATCATAGATAGTGTTTGCTCTTGGCAACTGTTACCAAGCAACTAGAGAACAATAGCCATATGTTTGGATATATAGTTACCAATTGAACAGACTAACATTCTTGTAAATTCAGTCTTTTCACACTTTCACATGATATTTTTTCTCATTGAAAACAAGGTGGCTTTCTTCTTTGTGGTAGTGGACAGATATGGACAATCATTAAAGTCGATCGTTAGGAATCATCACCATAAATTTCCGTATTGTGAAATATTAATAAATGTGTCTATGGTTCTAGTTTAATAATTGTCTGAAGTTTTAATTTTTACTTTTCCAAACCATGTGAAGATGAAATTCTCACTCCTTATTGCATGTTTTAAACTATCATAGATAGTGTTTGCTCTTGGCAACTGTTACTAAGCAACCAGAAAATTGCATAATGTTTGCATAGTTACCAATTGGGACAAACTAACACTTGTAAATTCAGTCTATCCACACTTTTCACGTGATATTTTCTCATTAAAAGAAAGTGGATTCCTCCTTAGTGGTTGTCGACAGATATGGACAATCTTAAAAGTTTTCTACAATTTTTTGGTAAATTACTACTTATACTCTTACTGTGGTATTCGCAGATTTCACACTACTATGAATATACATGTACATGTCTGTCTGCTTGTTGGTATTACTATATGTCTACTGTGTGCAGGGGGGTAGGAGCCATGGGGCACTGAGGGCACGTGCCCCCCCCCACTTTTTTCCAAAATAGCAAATGTGCCCTACTGGCAACTAAAATGTGCCCCTTTGATGAAGAACTGTCTTTTGGATATCTTAAGCCTTTGTGATGTTTATAATTTTTTTTTAAATTATTCACGTGCACCATAATAGTATTGATAGCATACTAACACATCACATATATTTAAGTGATATGGCCGGTGTGTATCGGTTTATAGCATGCGAGTGGTGGTTGTGGAATGAGAGTGTGCCCCTCTGATGTTGTGCCCCCCCCCACTTTTTTGGAAGCTTCCTACCCACCTGACTGTGTGCAGTAGTTGTATGTCTGTCATTTCTCTAGATAACAATGCATCGCTTTAAGTTTTCTCATGTACACCAGTAGCTGATAATTGTCAAATATATTGCTTCCTTCGATAGTTCTAAATGAAGACTACCGTACTTGAAAAGATTAAATCAAACAGTTTTGTCAGTCTAATCTACAGAACGATGTCTAAATAATACGCCAGTGTAAATATTTCATGAAGAAAGCTCACACACAGTCCCATAAAATATCGATATATAGAAACGCTTAGCTTTGGCTCTCCGGCACCAAATTAAAAAAACCCGAAAACGGAAAAATCCGTGGGATGTATATGAGGACAGGTTTTTTTTAACTGTAGTTGGATCATTATATTTAATTAATTTATTTTATGAATATTTATTTAATTTAATGAATTTATATAATTTAATGAATATTTATTTAATTTAATGAATATTTATTTAATTTTATTTAATAAGCATTATTACAATACTTTAATATGAAGAGTAATTCGCTATGAAATCGGTAATTTCTGACAACTTGTGGAAAATTAACAAAACAAAATTTTCCTTGAAATGAATATCTTTGAGCCTGCTGTCCAGAACTGAAAAAGTGAATGTTTTCATTTTGTGATGCAGGTTTGAGGTTTTCTGTCTTTTAATTGGACCATGCAGCAGTATATCTGAAAATACTAAGCTTCTGTGTAACAAATGCTGTTATAAATAAATCTCAAAATATTTACAAGTCCCTTTCCACTAGCATTTTGCTAAGAATGCAGTTGTTTTGACTGAATTGCACATGTGGGAAATTCCATCAAATTGGTGACAATAATGTCCCTTTTTCATCCTTTAGAACAGTATGAAGTTCTGCAGTGCTGCAGCCTGCATGAGATTGCTTAATATACTGAACAGTGGTGGAAAAAATAATCAAAAATCAAAACAGTCTTCATTGACTGAACAAACATTTATTCCAGTGCAATATGTTGTGTTGACTATTTCTATCTATTTGTGGCTGTTTGAAAATGTTCATAAACTGGCCACAATGTACAGTAAGTCTATGTAGCTGAATCATTCATTTTAAATTTATGCATTTTCTTTTGAATTGAATCATAAAAGTACATTCATCTCACTAAATAGACTGTTACCTTTCAGCTGCCACAATTTGCCTTCTCCCCCCCCCCCTTCTTCTTCCCTCCCTCCCCCCTAAAAAACAATACGAGAAGAGGTATTAAATCATAGAAAATTGCATTATAAATTTTCAAAATTAAGAGAGTACTGGATATATTAATTTTTACCACAACACTTGAGGGCGTGTTATTGTTTGTAGGGTGTACTTGAACGTGATTGAATGTTTATTAAGTCTGACTTACCAGATGTTATAACCGGGGGCGGTGTTTCTGCGGGTGCCTGGTTCAAATATGTAAAGGTAGAAACCAGGTTATTAATGAGAAGGTCAGGCATTAGTAATTTACTATTGATCAGTGTATTGGAAAGCATTAATTAGCACTGGTATACATCTATAAGCATAAATGTCACTGCTCAAAGTGCAGAAACAGTTTGAACCGACGGCCACTAAATTATAGAGTTGATTCAGAACAGGTGATATTTCACTGAAATTGTGACAAGTTTCTTTCACCCCATTTTGTTTTTAGCTGTAACCTATTGGTTATTCTCCCATGTAGCATTAATTTATAAGCGGTCTTCAGCTATATGATTCTAAATCATTGTTATAGGTGTAACCTATTCGTTATTGTTCCATTTTATAACCTGTGTATCCAAGGAGCCTAATTTTAATTTTCAAATGCATTTTAACTTACATTGTATTGGAATAGTAAATCTTGCTGCCTGACTGTATTGGTGAACCAATCAATAATGCTTACTCTTAATAAAGTGCACAATTACTGAACTTGAACTTATTCGTACGTAGGTTCCATTTAGCATTAATATATAACCTGTCTTACGAGCTATAGCCTAATTTTGACATTAGATGCATTTAAAACTAAAATGTGCCTAGTGTAAAGTTTGCTGTGGAAGAATAGTAAATCTTGCTGCTTGACTGTATTAGTGAACCAATCAATAATGCTTTCTCTGAAAAAACCTGCACAATTTATACTGAATTCCATGAAGTTGATTTTAGCTTAGTTGTTATACTGTACTGTCATTATAATTGGAGGATGCTGTTAGGCAGAAGTTTAGCCTAAGTTATGTTATGGTTCTACGAGAAAATGAAACAAAATGAGTTCAGTAATGTTTCAACAGCTGCTGCTTTAGTTTGCATTTGTTGACATTACTCACCATACGATACAGTATGCCAAATATCTGGAAGGCTCTCTCAAGGCTATATTAATGGGAGGAATATCCGCTCCCCAGTGCAGGCCTTAATGTTAACTTTAATCCATTGTTTTTATTAAATTCTTATCACTCTTGATCTAAAACATGTTTTTGAAATTTCATATTTAACAACGGAACACCCTTGAACAATGTACATTCAACAGCTCAGTTACCGTTTGACTTGACTAATGTTCTACTAGATGTACCGGCTGTATATTAAATTGTAAACATAATGCTAACTGAGTCTTAATATGTTTTTTCCCATTGAGTGTTGTGCATCTGAGGAACTGACATAATGTTCAGTTGAGCATAGACTACATATTCCAGTCACTTTTATTGATGAACCACTGAGCTGTTGAGACAGTCATTTCTCAATTTAAAGTAAAAGTGTTAAAATAGAAATTTATGCCACCTGGACTATTTAGTATCAGTGTTATAATCTTATAACAGCTATCTACAACATATCAATGTGAATTTTTTGCCTATTGCATTTTTGTCAAAAGTGAAGGTATTAATTAAGCTGCTTTACAATCATATTGGCTTTTTTATAATACTTTATACTAATTGCTGCGAACAACCCACACCTGTGTAGGGTCATATTCACAGCTAATACCAGACATGAAAATATTTCAAATGAGGAACAAATATTAGGACAGACAATATTTTAAATCGTCCTTATTACATTAAAAATAAATTTTCTACATCAAATAAAAATGAAAATGTGAGCAAAAAGTCTTGTAACAGTTGTTACTTTAAGTATTCTACTTAAATATCCGCAAATTGGAGGTACATTTGACAATGAGACAAATAACTGTTATTGAAAGCTAGGACAAAAAATTAAAATAATTATTAACTAATCTTAATTCTCTATTATGCAGTTTTAATATTAACTATATAACATGTACCAAAACCTCACAAACAAATATTTCAAATTTGTAATCTTCCCAATCACCTCTTCTGTGTTTTGGATGACATTATCTTAATGCGCCAATTTTTGTTTGGTTTTTGCTGCACGACCACAAAAAAAAAAATTGAGGCTGAGAAATGGATTAGATTCAGTGTTTGAAATGGACACAGCTGATTAACAGAGACTGTAGATCAATTGTTTATTTCCATAATACTTAAAGTGTCGTAGCTTATCTTGTAGGAAATCTATATTTATGTCTATAGCTCTGGGTACTATATACAAATGCTTTTGTCAATTGAAACGATTAGCAACTAACTTAAAAGCTGAAAATGAGTTTTATGACAGACCCTTATAGTTTTATTGACAAATTTTCTAATTGTGATCTTTGATGATTTTGAAAGGTTTTTTTTAATATAAAATTCTTTCCCTTTAGAAATATTTAAAAACAAAAAGCTGTATTAACGATTTTGATGTAGGCAAAAAAGAAGAAATTATAAAGAAATATTTAGGATATGAAATAATTTGGTGGATTGAGGCTAGTGGATGGTGATCATTTAAAAGTTTTGATGATATATATATATATCATTTGCATAAACATGAGTACATGGTTAATGGTCTGCTGTATTATGACCCCAACTATAGCACGCTATCATGGAAAAGTTTCTTGAGATTATGTAATCGACCTGCCTTGGTCGTAAAATGACCTCTTTTACCAATTCGTCTGCAATGCCTGCCACATATTTTTTCTTGTATGAGGGTCTTTGTGTGAACGCTGTATGATTAACTACAGTGTAGACATGAACATATTTCAACACAGTGTTTACACAAAGAGCTTAAAATGGTGTTAAGAAGCTATGCAGGCTAGTTGTTGAGCCCAGAGGTCGATGTACGACCCGTGGCAGGTCGATTACGTAATCGAAAAACTTTCCTAGCTACAGCGTGCGGAGCCAATAAAGCAGATCTTTATGTTTTCAAGCTATCTCTCTCTCTCTAGCTCTGAGTCAGTGTACATTTGAATGGATAATTTCAACTTGTGCCGATTCACATTTTGGAATTCACATTTTGAAGTTGTCATGATCTATCTGTCATTCAAGATACAGGTTGGAATTTAAGCCTCCCTAGTCTTCCGAGCCTCTGGGCACAAAAATTGTTGCTTTGAAGTTTGAACTGACACATAAAATATTCTTTTTTTTCTGTACTACTTTCTAGAAATTAGGAATATCATCTACTACGCCCGTTTCATAATCTGCTACTCACGCATCAACGGTTGCCTGATTTGATATCGATAAATGTTAGAGGGCATTTTGAGAGGATGATTCCGATGTTTAACATCTTAGGGAACAGAAGTTATCATCTATATCAAAATATATAAATTGAACCTTCTATATTAATCATGATAATATTTGAAAGTGTGAAAACTACCAACCCAAAAAATATCTAGAAAAAGTGGTAAAGTTAAGTACAGTAAAGTAATTTTACAATCTAAATATATATGGTACAACTACACTGTACTGCAATTGAAATGCTTTTATCCCCTTGGAAGAAAGTACATTTTTATCTTTTCACATGTACCTTTGAAAGTTTCTTGCAGTACGTAGTGTGAATATATTTATAGCGATCATTATCTTGCTTATTTTTAAAGCAATTACCATTTTGGAACAAATTAGTTTACAACTATAGCTTTAGAACATGCTGTTCAGATAGGAAATACAACCCTGTCAACAGTTTGGGATGGGCGGTTGTGTGGGCAGCCATTGCAACAGGCTCCATATTGGCGGATGTGTGGACAGCCGTGGCAACAGGCTGTTTCACCCAGACTGTAAGATATAGGGTAGGCAGGCAATTGGCTTTGTAAACAAAAATTTCTCAAAATTTGGAGCAGAAATAGATGCCCCTTATCAAAAATATGGTACCTATTTTCCCCTCCCCCCACCCCCCAACTTCCCACACACTCATGCAAATCAATATTTCTTTGTATCCATTTTAATGTATCAAATTAGCAAAAACTCCATCTACAACCCCTCCCCTTCCCCCATTGCCTACCCAGAGTCTTTTGAAAAGTAGAGTCTAAAGGACCCGGATGGGGGTGTGAATTATTCACATGTTTGCACATTGAACTGTTTGGTATGTTGCTTCCAAGTATGTCCTCATTTAGTAAACCATGGTCAACCCAAGTAATGATGTAATTATGATAGAGAAATTTCAACACACAAAAAAGTCGATTTCTACAATTGCAACTCCAGCAATCTTTATCTTTTAAATTTTACAAAAGCAACCTCTTGTTATGATCCAAAGAAAACAATAAATTGCAAATTTAATCCAACATGAAAAGAAAAACAAAACAGAAAAACAATCCGTTTAATATATTTTCAGATATCGTTAAAAGTACTCAATTTGTAATCATTTTCACAAATATTGTTGTCCAGAAAGAAAGTATACATGACAGTCAAGCCTGCCTAGAAAAACAGTCCTCCTCAAATTCACTTGAGCATTAATAATTTGTTACTCGATAGCATATAAACTACCCCAAGTACTGCCATTAGGAATCATCCTTGAGCGCACATAATTAATTGACAGGCCACCGTATGATTGTAAACACAAGTGCTAACAGCCAGCACTACTTTCCTGTGTGAAGACAAATTTTACTTGACCACTGAAATAATACAATGTGTGTTTAAGCATGAAATTTTGCAGAGGAGCACCCAGCCAGTGTGGCTAGCATTGCTAACTTTGGTAGATATTCAATCTCCCCTGTTTTTGGCCCAAAACAGGGGACTGGCCATATAAAGCTTCACTGAGAGTACCGTAGTCTCTGCTCTCGTATTAAAGTGCTAATTTGTCTTTCATATGTTCATGACTCATGTACGTTTATTGTTTTGTACAATTTTCTCCCAATCAATTTTTCTTTGTTGCTCTTTTGCCGGTGACCTTTATCGACACTTTTAATAGCCAGATTTCCAGTAATAAATGCCAAATAATACTGACAGTATTTGATCTGTTAACATGTACTCTTATCAGAGTTTTATTGGCCGCTGTGATTGTCGGCACTGTTTGGTCATCTCTTCAGATTTTTTGCGTCGTCAAATAGTTTAAATTAAAAGTGTGTTCAAGCGGCTTCCTTGACAGTGGTCAAATCTTGCCTATAGCGATAGGAAGTATATATTAGCCTCGGTATAGGGTCAAGATTTCCAGTTATTAGCCAAGTGAAAGACTAGCGACAAATTTGTCACAGAAAGAGAAAATCATTTTTTCTCAGTTTTGATTGACGATAAGCTGGTAGGATGACGGAAAATATTAAAGTTTGCATGGACTGCCATACCAATGGGATTCAAGTTAGGAAAGGAAGAAAAGACACAAGATAAATATGAAAGAATAATTACCAATAAATTGAGAATCATTCGATCATCACAGAATGGAAATTTTGAAAGAAAGAGTAAAATAAGAGGGGAAAAAATGTAGAAAAATGGTTACAGGATATAATATTACACCATACACCATAGAATCAGTTATGATTAAACAGAACTAAAAATAATTAAATACTTGTTACTAAGTGGGAAATCAATCGTTATGTAGCAGCTAGGGACAAAGTAAATTAATGAAAATCGAATTAGTTGGAACAATGAAGAATAATGATCGTTTTAGTTAATCCTGTTGAAAGTACAGATGGATAACCCTTTTTGTTTTTCAGTAATATTTCAGCAAGTTCTTTTGTCACAGAAAGTCTCAAAAGTTCTCAAAATTTGGTGTTTTTATGATATATAGGATGATCATATTTTATTAGGATTAGTATATGTACATATATAGATATTTATATTTATAGATATGTAGGATTATTCTAATTGGCAGGTTTCTGATATACTTTGAAGCAACAGTGGTAATTTTCTTTCAAGTAACTATAAATGCAACTTTGTTGACATGCACTCATCAACTGCTAATTAATACATTTTTGGCATTACTATGTGATATGAATTTTAATGTTTCAGGAAAAGAAAACACCTTTTTTGTTCTACCACCATGTTTAAAAATGTCACTTGTAATAAAATATATAATTAAGGTTATTTAATTGTATGGTATAATAATTGACAATGTGCAAAAACTTTTAAATGGTACAAATATTACTGTAGATTAATTAGAAGAGAGAAAAGGAGATTGGCATGTTTACTGTTTAAGACAATATTTAACTAATTATCTAACTATAAACATGCATGAACAACATTGACAGTACTTACAGTTATGTAGAGAGAACATAATCTATTTTAAAGCAGCATTCCAGGTATTTAATTTGTGCAACTTCAGAATCAAAGTGCAACATATTGAGGAAGTCAAACAAGAATATGCTCCTTTAAAGAAGCTTTAAGAATTCAGGCAAACACGGAAACCATGAACAATGTGCTGTAGGAATATATGTGTCATAAGTAATACTAGCAACCTTACCCCCCCCCCAAAAAAAAAAATTAAAATGAGAAAAAAAAAATCTGCAATTACATTGGGAAATCAAACAATGAATCCCATTTTAAAGTTTTTGAACCTCTTCAATAGACTGACAGTTCTATATTTATTTATTTTTTTGTATTATAATTTTCATCCTATATAGCCCCGTCACTCGAGTTGATATTAATTAAATCATATGTGATTCCCTCTCTAAGGACCATCACTCTCATAAATATTGGTATAGGTGAGAGATGGAAATCAGTAATATTAGATTTGCTATGAATAAATTTGCATCGTAGAGTTTGTATTGGTTCCATTGGCGGGCTGTCACATTATCCTGTGCCTGTACGTACTTTTCGTATAAAAAAATTGATCGCTCGCAAAAAAAGCAGAGTTACAACAGCTGCATGTATAAATAATTAGTAAAGTATGTACACGTACGCCAAGTAGGAAGCTAGTAATTGTACAGCAGCTCCCCTCCTGGAAGTGTTTGCCATTGTATAGACCAGGTAGGGGTGTATTACAGCTAGAGAAGAGCAGAGGGGTGCATATATAGGGAGATATGAGATATAATATAGTATCTGAAATTATGGAATATATTGGTCATACGTATATGTACTAATTTCTCCATCCAATTTATAGCTTCCTCCCACATCCCCCTCCCCACCCCATCCCACTTTTTAGAGATGCAGCTAAAAATCTGGCCAATTACTTATTGAATACAATGTATCATGAAGTTGTAGTACATGTTTGATAATTGAATGGAATTATTCCAGAACATTAAGCTCACTCATTCTTTGGACAGTTTTGGCTCAGATTTTGTTTTGGTATCTGTGCTGTTTAAAGCTTTCTAGTTATATAAGCTACCCAAAATTGTAGTCTCATATGGCCACATATTAAGGCTAGTTAAATCAGACCTCTGCCCCTCCGCGACTACTGCCCCATCCCCTACTATGGCCCCTCCCCCGACTACCGCCCTCTCCTCCCCTCACTCCCTTCCAGTCCCAGGAAATGTTCTACTGTAAGATATACGGTATAGGTTGAGTTTACGTGGCCAAACCCTAACGATTAGTTTGATGGTTCCAATCTATCTTGACTCACATTTTTGATAATTACATCATAACCTATATATTAATATTGGCTTTGTAGCTATCAGCTAACAACATTTGACTCTTTTTAGAATAGAATCTAGAGGAATTTCCTCCAAAAAGTAATTTTGAGAACATTTTCAGAAGCAGTTTTCGGTTTACTAAAGACTTTGCTGTAATACTCAATGACGATAGCTTTAATTGGGTGCTATCAGTTGCAATATCATTCCCTGCCGAGATGGAGTGAAAAAGATAAAACTGTAGATCCCGTAGATTTGACCCAAAACACCCCCTCTGGCTATGACTGGTTAATTAATTTAGAACACTGTCAGTGATGGCAATAAAAGGGCGTTGTTACAGTTTTATAACGAGTTTTAAAGAGCTCTAGTTTTTAGCTTCAAGGTCAAAATTGTGCCTTGGGGCGCGTATACGCTTTACCAGGCTGGAGAAGCAAATATCCATCGTTGATAATAGTTGCAGTTTTGTCAATCTTGTATGGTGACTTTTAAGAAAAGTACAAAAACGACTTTGAATTTTGCATGCATGTCACATGTAATGTGTCTCAATAGATTTGCCATTTATTGCATTAGAATAATAGTAATATATATACTAACGTGAAACTTGTCAATTAGGTTAATCGTGGGGCTTTAAGACTGAGTGGATTGTAATCCCTTTCATATGCAAAATCATGCAGAGAAATGTGATGTTCCTCCCTCCCCCCCCCCCCCCCCCACCATTTCTTCAATTGTATTCCCACTGAATCAGAGCCTAGCTGTGGTGAAAAACTTATCAATTCCTAAATCTATGTGCGCTATATTTCATTTCTCTAAAATTTAATATCAGTCTTTGATTTATAAATCTGTCACCATACAGTGAGTGAGTAAATGCTGAGATTGTGGGAACCATGTGAACATTGCAATGAAGAAGATAGTGAGGATAAGTTGATGTAACCAGACAATTCAAGGCCATTTCAGCGACGGGCAATACAGATGAAAAGAAATATATTAAAATAAACAAATTAAGATGCATGTAAACATCTCCCATTAATTAGTTTTTGGTCTCTTCAATGATATTGATTTATCATTCTAGTGTGGTATTTTTCTTTATATTATAATCGGGGTAAGTTTTAATGATTTTTTTGCTGGTTGTGGTTCGGACAACCGAACAGCCTGACCTGGTTGCCCCAACAGTAAAGTTGTCCGAAAGAAGGTAGCAAAATTACAAAAGAGCCACCAGTATACAATACAGAAAGATGTGTATATTTGGTCGAACTAGCTTTGGACCAGTAAAAATTCCCCTCAAGTAGATCATAGTCCACTATTTTGTGTTATTTCCATATCTCCATAATGATGGAGGGACTGATACCAATTAATTAGCTGTTTGAGGGTTCCAGTTCAATATGAAATTAATATTAAAGCATCTAACATTTACCGCTGGACGACTTCCAAAGCAAGGACTAAGCAGCACACAACAAAAACAAACAGCCATTATAAAGCCATTAAAAACCAACAGTCCAGCACTTTGGGGCCCAACCCCAAAATGTGTCGGGAAAACTCTGGTGGGGCCCATTCCCCCCCCCCCCCACAATTTGAAAGTTGCTTCTACTGTGTTTAGAGCGTGCTGACATTGACCGTTACGTAGTCCAAGCTAGCTTACATGCAAACTGGGTATTGATTCTTGGGGGAGGGGGAAGGAGTGGTGGGGGAGGGATGGGTGGGGGGGGGTTCCTGTGGGTTGTGGTTCAGTAACCATAGAAGATCCTGGGTCATAGAACTAAAAGTTTGCAGACTGCTGATGCATACAAACAGATAATTTCAATTCATTAATAACAGTTTTAATCAGTAGGTACATAGTATAATTAATATTAGACTTTAATTAATTAGATGGACATCGTTAAATTCTTTGGGAGTACGCACAAAACTTAATTGTAGAGGGTTGATATCCTTTGCAAGTGCATATAATGCAGAAGTTTAAGTGGGGGAAGGCTGTAGGAGGATGAGGGGGG
>KN886690.1:21092-34027 GCA_000934455.1 Apostichopus parvimensis
TTTATCTAATTTTAGAATTCCTTGCTTTAAGCTGTTTTTATTGTCATAAGAATTGAACAACTTGAGGTGTTAAGAGCCCTTGTATAATATACCCTTTCAACTGCACAGAGTAACATGGAATATAACCATGGGTGGGGTGTCCTATATAATATGCAATTGATATTTCAAAGTTCTGTACTGAACTGTGTCAAAGTGGACAGCTTCTCTTGTATGCCCTCTGGTGATCGACCTAGTAATTGGTCATTTGTTTTGATCCTGTCGCCATGGTGATATTCTAATATGCTCCCCGCCTTTGACTGACCACTTTTGAATTGAGATTTGTGGCCTGCTCGTGGCTGGGATCGAGGTTAATCCCGGGACGGAAATCTTGTGCACTTAATTATGATCAGCATTGTTTAAATTCTCTAGTCTGGTGATCAAGTCCCAGCTCTGATTTAGAACCAGTATAGGCTAGCTACATGAAAACACAAGGCTGTTTAGCCTTTCATACACTGTTGGAGAACGCTAGCTACATTAAAACACAAGGCTGATTAGCCTCTCATATACACTGTTGGAGAAGGTTAGCTACATTAAAGCACAAGGCTCTGTAGCCTTTCATACCCTGTGGGAGAAGGCTAGCTACAATAAAACACAAGGCTGTTTGACCTTTCATATACAGTGTTGCAGAAGGCTAGCTACAATAAAACACAAAGCTGTTAAACCTGTGCGTTTCATACACTGTTGGTGAAGGCCATATAGGCTAGCTACAATAAAACACAAGGCTGTTAAGCCCGTGTGTTTCATACACCGTTGGAGAAGATGATCAAGCCTCAAGCATGACTAATGGCAGGCACTTGTGACATGTCCAAGTTATCATGGTGCATTTATATATAAAGTCCTGTTTAATGTTTGGATTAGCCCCTAATGACGTTCTGAAGATGATAGGGAGATTGGGATTGATGCATTATCGCCCGGACAGGCTAATTGTAAAAGACACTCCATTCTCGTCTGCTATTTAATACTCTTACTGTTCTGCGTGACGGGGAACATTAAGCAGCATTTAAGAGGGGCCACTCGTTGAGGGGACAAAGATAACAGTGCACCAAACAAAGGTGTGTAACAAGATAAAATAAAGATGTTAGGGAATGATAAAAATAAACTTCAAGTACATTTTCATTTTATAACTTGTCAGCCAACCTTTGAAGGAAGAATGATGATGCTTAACATGATACATAAGTCTCTATATCTTAGCTGTAAAAGCTCTACATTTTAGCTGTAAAAGCTCTACATTTAATCCTTAGCTTGCATCTTAGAGTCATTTTCAGAAATGTTTGTTTAAATATAATTATGGTGTCCATTGCCTAGTATGTTAGGGCGGTCCGCATATTAAGTGGGAGGCGCTGGTTTCGAATTCCGGTGGAGGCTGGAAGTTTTTTCACTGTTCTGGATTTTCTAATTCATTACAATTTCATATTACGATTTCAATTGTTATGTATTTAAAAAAAAATTCTATTAAAAAATTCATGGAACTTTTGATCATCAGTAAATCCAAAGTTTCAATTGTTACTTCCTTATTTCTGCTCGACAAAATACCTAAAGTGAATTTTGTGACCTGCAATATATTTTTCTCATCAAACTAACCTTCACCAGCCCAAACTGACACGCATACATACGTACAGTGAATTTGTCAATGTATCACAAAAAAGGTCAATATTTTAACAGACATAATTAGAGTTAAGGAAACTGTCTAGATATTTCCTGGTTTGGAAACTGGTAAGGGATAAAAATTTGTCTCCAGCTGGTTTCACGGTTAATGAGTCGTTTTTCATTTCGTGATTAATCCTGGAAGGCTTTTACTCGGTATATATAAACACAACAAAGTATCTCGAGAAGATGGTAACCTTTTTACTACTATATAGTGGAAGCTGTGTTTAGGTGATCGCTGCGTGTATAAAAGTCAGTTAGTAGATCTATCATCCAGGCACGGAGGTTTTAACGATTACTTAGGAAATAAAAGTCTCCTTAATTGAGGAGGTCACCAATATCAATTAACTAACACTTCTCCCAGAGGGATCGTCAATGGTGTGGCTCTGTCCATGCGGTCTGTTTTGAAGATGATAAAAAAAAAATTTAAAAAAAAATTACACCTCATACGTCTTAAGGGATATCTGTCTAAATTAATATTTTCAAATTAAATTTTGCAGATCCCTGCAGGTCACCAAACTTTTCTTTTTTTTAAATTTTTTTATAAACTGACTATATAGGACCAGATATGTACTTTAACATATAACTTTAAAAGTTAAAGGATGCCTATTATATTTTAGTACATAAGTTAAAGTTAAATTAAGGATGCCTTGTTGTTCCTGTGTCTCCCTTTTTCATTGGGGGGGGGGGGGGGTAGTAAATTTTGACACAAGAAACTTGGTATTTATCATTTTGCCTGTTAAAGAAAAAAAAAAAAGGGGTAGAGAAAATATGTATATCCTTGTAAGACTCACACTTGTCAATCAATTCATAAATCCAAAATATGGTGAAACTTAACAAATTTCCTTTGAGTTTAACTTTATTGTTTTTGATAGCATAATGATAGTATCTTGACTGATATAAAGTTTGTAATTTCAACATTGTGTTTATAATATACAGTATGATATACAATGCTGGAGTATATAGCAGTATAAGCAGGTAAGGCAGCCCAATGGGCCTTCACTGGGTCAACCAAGTACCCCCAATGGTTAAATGGGCCTATATATGAAAGTTACTTCTTGTGTCATGTTGTGCCTGCACAAGTCAATTAATGGGGGGGGGGTGGGGAGTGGATGATGACCTTCGGGGCCCAGTGAACTTGAATAGGTCATAGGCACTGGTCTAGCTGATACGTCCATTAGATAATCCGGCACTACCCATTGGTGGGTCTTTGTTGCTTGCTTGAGATGCAAAGATCTTACACTATCTGTATGAGCACATGGCCTGGTCTGTTATACTGCCAAGTCTCATTTCACTTTATTATAAGAACCGCATATGAAGCTGACATATTTTGTGTTTCCCCCGTCTTTATTTTTCAAAGAAAAAACCAGTCATAACAGGATTAAATTCTTCAAAGTTTCAAGCATTCATCAAGACACTTTTGAAAGTTTTATTTAGCATACAAGCCAACAATTTTTGGAGTCAGTGAAGATTTAATTTTTGAACTTTCTTTTCAAAAGTATCGGCAAAGAACTTGCAATCGGATTAAAATTCTTTAGTCCGGTGTTTCTTTCCAATTAAGCAGGCGTCATCTTCAACAGACTGCCGACATGGGATTGTCAGTAATTGTGCATTTAGATTTTCCTCACATGACTCAACAATGTTTGGTACTATATATACCACCCCCTCCCATTCCCTCCCCTCCCCTCACCACCCTTATAAGCCTTACCGTTTTATATTAATACACAAATTTGGTTTGGTTGTGCTTAGTGGGATTTTACACAAAAATTGTTCTTTTTTGAGAAAATCTTCATCAATTGACCTGAATTTTGATCGAGTTATGTCTACAGGTTTTTTTTCTTTGGTCTTCTAGATATATAAATATACACAGCTGGATTTGATTAAAACTGATATAGACCAGCCGAAAATAAAAGATAGTGAAATATTTGAGCTGCATGTAAACAGACAAATGGAAACTAGCTGTTAAATCTTATCAGTATCTGGAGATCTATGACTTTCTGCCGCCCTAATGTCACGGTTCTCATGCAAGAGAGAGCCTTTGCTCAACCGGGCGTAGATTTCCAGCTGGTTTTCTTACTGTGTCCACCACGCTATTTTTTAATGCGTCTCGTAGCCTTCGTTGAATTGATCTTAACTATCCGTGTCACCTCGACGGTCGGATCTAATACACCAACCACCCTATCATCTGTGAAATGATGTTCAAGCAAACGGGTCATATATCAATAAACATCGGTAAATAAATAATGTCGATAAATATAACTCCGTAGGATATAAATGCTAGGCTATAAGCCAGCTGACAATAAAAAAAAGGAGCACAATACTATTAAGGAAAGTTAAGATAGCTTTCTGAGTTGACTTTGAGAAGACAATTTTCTTTTATATTCCATATGTATGTATATTTCATTTGTTCAAAAGCAGTGTGAAAATGCATACTTTGTATGTCTTTCATGATAAGTAAAGTTTTCATCAAAACAAATTTTGAGTAAAATTTTGCAATATTATTAAACTGGTATGAAAAGTGTTAGATCTGGCAATGAAATATGCAAAATATTCTATTACTCTAATGACTTGCTTGATAGAGTTCACAACCCTTTCTTTTTTACGAAAAAAATGTGTATAATGGTCGCTTAGTCAAATTCCAAATGTATGCTATTTTGAGAATTAACACAATTGGTTGAAAATTTGATGAAAATTGCAGATCAAACTAAAAAAAACACTGCTTTAAGGAAAACACCTTTACTTGATCTTTACCTACATAGAGCCTTGAGAGGTTGTATTGAAAAAGGCCACGTAAACTAAATTAATTCGTGATTTTTCCATTGTTTAGATGATATTTGAGAGATGGAACAGATATAGTATTATTGTCAAAAGTTTACAAGTCAAGGCAAGTTTCGTGTTCAAGTAAGGACATGTGCTGCAACATGATGAAAGTTTGTTAAAATGAGAGACCTCACTTTTTTAATAACAATTTCAGTCTGTTTTTCATCTCAGACGGCACAATATGGCAATTTAGAATTTGCACATTGTATTAGGAGTAGCCATTTCTTAATCCTATATTCTGTTACCGAATAATCACAAAAGTATATGTAGAGACCCAGTGTCATGTATCTGTTAATCCCTCAATATCAAGAAATACAAGCGCAAATTCAATTCAAATTTACCTGTAATGGGCCCCTCAAAAAAAAAAAAAAGATTGCTTTCTCTCGATGCAAATCTTGATAAAATGTGATAAATTACACAAAGTTTTAACGTCTGTCTGGGTGGCAAAGCAATATTTAGTGATCCAATGTGACCATATTTGACTTATTATTACATTCGCTTGATCAAATGCAATCTATTTCGAATAGAATGTTCTTAAAAGTTGCTGTTAAACTGGCAACCGAATTTGGTCATCGTCGTTTGTATGACAGTTTTTAACCACCTAAATAAATTTAAGTTTCATGCATGTATTGTGCACTTCTAGTTTTTTCATCTTCTTCTTCTATATAAAATTAAGTTGCTGTTGTTTCGATTTTGCTAAACTTTGATCGACTCACATGTCATCAAATTTTGGTTAAAATTCCATAGGGATTATATATGTACAGTGCATTTTTCTTGACTATATAAGCCTTCTATGTGAAATGGTTGAGTGAAAGTTTACTTTTGTGAGCATACCAATTTTTTACTTTTCATATGATTATTTAAAAAAGATTAGAAAAGTAAATAAAAAAAGGAATAAAAATGTGTCTGGGTGATCGACGAAATGTTACAGATCCACTCGTTTGTAATTAGTCGCTCATTTCGGTAATTCTCTTCACAATTTGTGCAAACATCTACTAATGCGGTGTGTCTTCATATCGTGATGGCTTGCAATATTAGTTTCTGTAATTATCTACTCCGCTGGCTCGGTAAATATGCTGAACAGAGGCAACCAAACAGGGACGTTAATTGGGCTTAAAGCAGCTCATTTTTGCATTTTGGTGATTAAAGGCATTGAAGACTCACCCCAAACCGCTTGCCGCGCTCTGAAAAAGTTAACTTACCGTTGCTTGCAAGTGAAGTTTTCTGCTTGTCGCTACAAAATGCAGACAATAATGAAACATAATACATTGTTATCTTTAGCTGGACCTGAGATGTCCATCGCTGTATGGTTTGTACAGTGTGCTACGGGTATTGACCGCAGCTGTATGTACTGACTGTACACTAGTGTCTATTTACCAATGGTAGCAAGCTGTGTGCGTATTTTCTGGCATCGATGGTGGTGTCTAACACTTCTGTTACACCTCATTCGAAACTAGGTCAGATTACCGGCATGAGACGTTAATTTGTGCGCGAGACTTCACACCCTTTAAAATAGTTTTACCGAACATAATCTCAAAAATTGATTCATTACTAAGTAATTTAGACACTTACTCTGATTTTACCACAAATTATGTTATTAATGACAAATTAAGGGGGGGGGGGGGGGGGTAAGGGGGGGGTCATAGGGCATGATTAATCAAAAGTTGATATGATTCTCAAATTTTGGTTATAATATTAGTGTTTTACCTAATATCACTATGCAAATAACATCTTTGGAAGTTTCAAAAGCTTTTGGCTTTAATTAAAATTACCATTATTTCAAAGAATTAAAACTTGCATATAATCAAACAAATATTATAGCTTATAATGTTGATGTAGGATTGTAATCAAAATACTCCAAAAATTAGTAAACCACAGATCGACTAAGAAACTGTTCTGCCTTAAAGACTAACTATGTAAATGCATGATAAGTGTAGATGTATAGTATTGATAATGTGTTAGCCTATACATGAATATAAAAGGAATATTCCAGTGGCATACAAATTTGACACAAAATATTGAAAAAGACATTTTTTGCAGGTGACTTTAGTTGAGAAAAAAATCCTTTCTCAATATTTCTTTCCTTAACTCAAGATATGGTTGATTCAATAGAACCAAAATTCAGGCTGATTAAATCCTCGGTTACTTCCTGGAGTGGATCACATTGTTGTATGTGATGGCATAATGATCTTCAAACTATAATAGTTTTAAATTTTTTCTAAACATAATCTTCTCTATTAAGGTCGATTATATTCTTGACACCTGATACATAAATGTTTGCTAGTAAGCTGTCAATGTTTACTATATTTGGAAGTTCATCAGAATGGAGGGTTTTTTTTTGTGCAAATATTATTTTCTTCGGTAATTTTAGGGAATTACCTAAATCTTACCAAAAAAAAAAAAAAAAGGAATAATTTTCAGGTGGATTGCTATGATGACATCATTAATTAATTCATATATTAATTCGTATCTCAGCTATACAAAGTTCTATGAGAATGTCGTTTTGACCTAAAGATAGATTCAGTAGAAAATAATTGGCCAGCATGTGATCAAACATCAACTTTAAACCACCCCTAAAGAGCCATTGTTCTCCAATTAATAAACAGCAAATTTCACTCCTGCAGCCTAGAGTTTCAGTTTTTCTGCACTCTACTGTTTAAGGCTGAGCTATATATCATCTATTTCTGCAGATTCGTGACAACTTATTGGACAGCATATTGGAGTCTTTACATCAATCTCTCCCTTGTCCAGTCGATCTAAAGTTATGACAAACAGGAGATATTTCAAACTGTCGATAAAACATTCCCTTAATTTGTCCCCTGTCCATCTGGAAACCTAACCGTTAATCAGCTTATCAAACTGATTTCTTTTCTCGGCTATAATCAAGTTTGTGACAATTTAGAAAATTACACTTGCTGATGGATACAAGTATCATAGTACGGTCCATTTTTTGACGCCTTTTGTGGGGAATCTTAGTTTGACCTTCTCATCATAGACGAAGTCCAAGCGCTAGCGTAAGAAATGTTTTGGTCAAGAAAACTCAAAAAGAAGAGAAATATAAGGGGGGGGGGGAGGGATAATAGAGATTGGCAATAACTCAAGGATTATTTTAAGAAAAATTGATTTCCTTCAAGTTGCTGTAAATTAAAATAAGCCATAAAGAAAAATATTTATTGGCTAAAAGCATAAAGTGACTTGAAAGTGGTAAACTTGAATTCTTGTGGACCCAAACACTATCCAAACACTAACCATGAAACACTAGCCATCAAACACTAACCATCAAAAACTAGCCATCTAACACTAGCCATCAAACACTGACCATCAAACACTAGCCATCAAACACTAACCATCAAAAACTAGCCATCTAACACTAGCCATCAAAAACTAGCCAATCAAACACTAACCTTCAAACACTTACATCAAACACTAACCTTCAAACACTAGCCATCAAACACTAGCTGTCAAACACTAACCGTCAAACACTAATAATCAAACACTGACCATCAAACACTAGCCATCAAACACTATCCATCAAACACTTGTTACTATCAAATACTAGCCATCAAACACTAGCCATCAAACACTAACCATAAAACACTAACCATAAAACACTAACCATCATACACTAACCATCAAACACTAACCATCAAACACTAGCCAGCAAATGCCAGTATGTTACTACTTACCAAGATTCAGTGTGATAAGGGTTACCATGATATTTCTGTGGTTGAAAAGTGGGACACTGTGTCGTGATGATGGTTCATGATTTCCAAGAGATGCCACCAGTTCAATTTTAAACTCAAGTCTATTACCAGTATATCGACCTGATTTCTTGCATTTTCAAAATTTCTAAAAAATATGTACATTATAGTTAAAATGATGCAAGTATTAAGAAATATTTTATGAAAGATCTCTTCTCTTTCTCTTTTAGACTTACCTGTTGGTTTTCAATAATTTGAAGCATATATAATATATACATATATAGTTTGTGACCTATCGTTGCATTTAAATTTTCAGAACAAACTTATAATAAACAATGAAGCAATTTGTGGAAGGTATTGTGGGTGGTAAAATGTATCATCATACATACAGTGCATATATATAGGCCTACACAATACATTGTGGTACTTGCTTCAGTAGCAAATTAGTACAACATACAGGTTATCGAATCTCTTAGCATTTTTACCAAGTATGGCTTTGTAAGGTTTGTAAGGTTTGTGCATCATTAGATGCCGTTGAAAAGGTTTTGCTAAGTCTGAGCTTACAAACATGTGCGATTAATATTTGCATAGTAATTAGGTCTTAACGAAGAAATAACTGAATTATGAATAATCTAAAAGAGAAGCTCCCGATTGAATGCCATCTTGGCATTTTTTTTGGCAGTGCTTGATTCCTAGATCTGCTGTGAAGTTCATCATGCATGCCCGTTTTGATGATTGTGTCATTAAATTCATCGTTAATATGTAACAAATTAACACAATCGAATTCAAATCCTTTTTAAGTTCATTGTCTTAAATTATTGCTATGTATGGATAACAATTATTCAATGTTGGACACAGATGATCAGCACAACAAGCTAGCTACCATAAGTGAGTCATTTCAGGTATCACCGTTTGTCAGCAAACACCTTTAACTCGTTCTAAGTAGCGCAAGCTTTTGTCAGACTTTTCGAAAGCAAAGTGATTGAAGGCTGACAGGAGAAAGAACCTTTTATCCCATTATAATTATTCTCTGGCACCTCAAACAAACAGTTTCGGGTAAAAACCAATGGTATCTTATCTTCCGTGGAGCAAATTAATTTTCGTTTCTCGTCCAGATTGCGAGACGCAATTACGGGGATGGGGAGGTCGGGGCTTTATGCTATGCAGTGATGGATTTAGAAGCCCAGAGAAGAGATTTGTGGACTTCTTTCTGTGTTTTTTGGGAGAAAATTGTAAAGTCACGGTAGACGGATGACACGGTGCCTATCACAAAGCACAAACATTGTAACTGGTGGATTAAAATAAATGTGTGACATCAGCGGGGGTAGAGAAATTTACGATCGGAATGGGTGGTTTATTAAGCTGCTGCAGTCACGGAATAATGGTATACAGTATAGTTGGCTTTAAGGGAAAAAGGGGACGAGGTAAAGGTTTCTTGCCTTGCGACAAAGAAAAAAAAACTGTTTCTTTCTCTACGGTAATGTTGTCTTTTTCGGTGGGTGTAGGATAAATAGGTAACCTAGATCCAGATAGTAGATTGTTTTTGTCATTTCAGACATCTCCTTTAATTTGGAAGAAGCAACAAATTGATAGGATAAAATCGTTAATTAAGAAGTTATAATATTGAGTGTAGTTTTGCGATCAAATATATGTCCCATGTTCACGATACATAAATGAGTTAAAAAAGCTGTCGGTATATAATGAATTGATGTTTTACGCATTCTTTTCCTCAGTTTTGCGTGAAAAGCCTATCAATCAAGTCCACCCAATTTTGTATCGAGGTACTGCATTGCAAATGAAGTAATATGTAACTTTAAATTTGACTGATTTACATAATAAGGTATCAATCTTTGTTTGACCATCTTGGTGTATTTGGCCGGAAAGTTGCTTATTTAGCTTGAGAAATTTGTACTGACATGCACTGTAGGGAAAATATCATATGTTTGGCCTAAAATTCTTCTTTTTTTCTTTTGGAGATTAAATTTCCAAAGAAAGAGAACATAAGGGATATATACAAATCAAGCCTCAAATATCACAGTTTGAGCTGCACTTGCTAACAAAGTGTCAGTCAATCAAAATATTTAAATTCACATAAATTTGCATAATTTTTTTCAATTATAATACAAATGCAACTATTAATTTTAATACACTGGGGCTAAATTGGTTGTAAATGGCAAACGGTAAAAATCTACTGGCATTTAGTCCATTTAAAAAAAGCCTGAATTTTGAGGCCTGTAATAACCAAAGAAATAATACAGATCTATCTAGTTAGAATAAAGGCTTAAAATGTCCTTGTTGGATAAAAAACTGTAGTTAGACTTACTGTGTAATAGTATTGTTTGTATATCTATTAAAATAAATGTGTACAGCCTAAAGCATTCATTTCCTCACAGGGACTAAATGACACTGTTTTAAAGAAGGATTCAATGTCAGTGCTATAGCGTCCAACAGTTTATTTTGACAAAGTAATTCTGGATAACAAAGTGAATTTCTCGCCAAACCATTAGTTGTCATCACCTTTTCTGCTCTCATCATTTTAGCCTTCTAATTAAAGTTGAAAGGTAGATTTTAATTAAAATTCTTGGAAATTTTCTGATAGCTTGAGACTAATGTGGTACAATTAAATTAGCAACTTAAAACTGTGCAGTTATTAATGTCTCTGCAATGGACAGGCGTGAAGGTCTTCAATGGAAAATGTCAGATCGGTGAAACACTGTGTATTGTGGCTGTTGTAGGTTACTAATCTAAATGATATCTGAGGACAATATGGTGGAAGATGAGTATTGTGCGGTATACATAGCGTCCTTGACTGCTGAATGACGTTATAGCTATACTGGACTATGCATGTTTAAAATTATATTTTGAAAGATAATTCAAAAGAAAATCAAATGAAAACTATGACTTCTCCCCCTTAATTATATGTCATGTTTTTGTGCATTTTGATATTAAATGACAATTATTTTGTTTTGCTTTTTGGAGAGAATTATACGGTGGTCCCAAAGCTGGGAAGGACGAGTAGTAGACGTACTGCATTATTACAAGACATCACAACAAATTTGTGTATTTTTTTTCGGGTTTCAACTTTCGACTTTTGACTTTGACGAGATCTGTCAAATTGTCACATAGTGGCTGCGTTGCACTATAATCTTGACAACATGTCAAAATTTATAATATTTGTCAAGTTGATATTTATGTTATGTCCGCGTGGCATCGTGATAAAGCCTGATCAAAAATTTGTGGCGAGTGGCTGTTCTTTACTTCTCCACGACAAAAACAAAAAAAGTTTGTTGACAATCACTTATACTAAAATATGATATCTTGTCGAAAATAGTCAAATTGTCGAGATGCTGTGCTATATTGTGCTGAACTTGCCAACTTGTCAAAACCACAATATTGGATGACTTGTCAATTAAGTTACACTCAACAGAACATCTAACATGTTGATCAAATCACCATATATCAAATTATCGAGTTATTACTTTATATGCCAACGTGGTAGGTCTAGTACAGCTCGTTGAATCCCTTCAGAACCATCGCATAATTAGAATTACATAATCACAGTTAATATAAACATGATGGATAGGTTATCTCTTCTTAAATATTCCAGTTATATATTTAAAAGAAAATGATCGTCACATATATCCATCCACAAAAAAAAAAAATCATACAACGTCTCCCATGCATATATCGCCCTGATTTTCCAGGTTCATACCCTTTTCAGGTAACTTGTAATTATTCTATAATTGACAATTTCATCAGAGTTGGAATTCAATATTCCATTTTAAATTGGAAGGGATATAATAATAATAATGATACACATTATAGAGTACCCTTCAATATGGAGCGGTAATTTTCTATCGCATGTATTAAATATGAAAATTGAATTTTCCTGGATCTGCCGAAAAATGTTCTTTAATTTTCACCCTGTTACATTCTGATGTCAAATTATTTTGATTTGATGGGGTGTCTAATGCCAGCCGAACTGAGTTGCTATTCGTACGGTTTGTTAATGAAAATCCTACCTGTGCGAACCGTGCATCGTTCGGTGCATTCAGCTCATTCGAATATATATTACAAAGTTCGATAGTTCAGTACGGTGTCAACAATCTTTTTCCCATACATATGCATTGCCAGACACTATCCAAGTTGATCATACGTATATACCCTAGACTATAACAGGCGCATAGCCAAGGGGTGGAGGGCGAAGGGGGCGACCGCCCCCCCCCATGAGCATATTTTTTTGTATGTTTTTATGATATCGCTAGTAATTTCAAGCTTAGATGCAACTTACAAGGCCTGGGAAGTGCCATTTCCAGCGATCTGGGAGGCATTTTCAGCCAAAATTTTCTTGTACGCGTAGCACCAACTTATGGTGGCACTACGCTTAGATAGTTTTCAATGCAGAATCTACGGCTCTGATAGTTTGCCTACAGGTTCGCCCCTCCCTAGGCAAATTTCTGGCTACGCGCCTGGACTATAAATATTGTAAATGGTGTCTTTTGACAATGAATCTGTTTTAGTCCATCGGGGCAGGCTCGGTATCGTTCACTGTCGTTGCACATATTTAGTACCAAGGTTTGATCACATAATATGGTGTGTTTTCATATGCTAATTACAATTCTCGATGTTGGATGGTTCGGGAAGTGTTATCTTAAGAGTAAACAGCAGTTTAAGACGGACTCATTAAGTCCGCTTTGCGTTGTTAGGACTTCTCCGAACGCAGCGATTTTT
>KN886690.1:38723-51871 GCA_000934455.1 Apostichopus parvimensis
TCAAAAAGAAGAGAAATATAAGGGGGGGGGGGAGAGATAATAGAGATTGGCAGTAACTCAAGGATGACTTTAAGAAATATTGATTTCCTTCAAGTTGCCGTAAATTAAAATAAGCCCTAATGAAAAATATTTATTGACTAAAAGCATGAAGTGACTTGAAGTGATAAAGTTGAATTCTTGTGGACCCAAACACTATCCAAACACTAACCATCAAACATTAGCTATCAAACAGTAACCATGAAGCACTAACCGTCAAACACTAACCATCTAACACTAGCCATCAAACACAAACCATCAAACACTAACCGTCAAACACTGTCAAACACTAACCGTCAAACACGAGCCATCAAAAACCCCATCAAACACGAACCATCAAACACAAACCCTAAACACTAACCATCAAACACTAACCATCAAATACTAACCATCAAACACTAACCATCAAATACTAGCCATCAAACACTAGCCATAAAACACCATCAAATGCTAGCCATAAAACACCAACCATAAAACACTAACCATCAAACACTAACCATCAAACATTAGCCATCAAACACTAACCATCAAACACTAACCATCAAATGCCAATTTGTTACTTCATACCAAGATTAAGTGTGATTAGGGTTACCATGATATTTCTGTGGTTGAAAAGTGGGACACTGTGTCGTGATGATGGAGTGGTCAAAGTCTAAGGAAATGGGAATCTTAGTCCTGATATATCTCAAAATTGCTGATTATTTCTGATTGCTGGTGAAACTGTTCAAAAGAAACAATTTCATCTGCCAATTTTAAATAAAATATTTCAAATATAGTAAAATTGGATGAAACCGTCTGTTCATCATGTCACGTAGCTGTGGCATTCATTGCTGTATGTAAACAGCGCTATTTCACTGTGGTCCTATGGTTCATGATTTCTAAGAGATGCCACCAGTTCAATTTAAACTCAAGTCTATTGCCTATATGTTGACCTGATTTCGTGCATTTTTCAAAATTTCAGAAAAATATGTACATTTAAAATGATGCAACTATTAAGAAATATTTTATAAAAGATCAGTCATCTTTCTCTGTTTTGACTAACCTGTTGCTTATCAATAAGTTGAAGCATATATAGCATAAGTTGAAGCATAAGCTGAAGCATATATATGTATATATTGGAGGAGTGTTAGCTCAGTGGTTAACGCCGGTGCCTTCCAATCATAAGGTGCCTGGTACAAGTCACTCCAAGATTAATGTATGTCGTCCAGTCACAGAGTGTTGACAATTGACAATTCATAATCATGTACATTAAACATATGAATGTAAGAGACTGACTTCGTTCAGCTCGTGGCCTTCATATTACCAATGAGGCTTCTTCGCGAGTCCCTACTTGCAGGAGGATCTAATATATATACATACATACATATATTTTGTGACCTAGAACTGCAGTGTACATGCAGTACACACTTATAATAGACAATGAAGCAATTTGTGGAAGGTGTTATAGGCAGCATCATTACATATACAGTGCATATATATATAGGCCTACACCACACATTGTGGTACTTGCTTCAGTTGCAAATTAGTACAACATACAGCTTATCGAATCTCTTAACATTATTACCAAGGATGGCTTCGTAGAACTGTGCAGAATTACCACCGGGCGCCAACATTGATGCCGTTGTAAAGGTTTTGCTAAGTCTGAACTTACAAACATTTGCGATTAATATTTGCATAGTAATTAGGTCTTAACGACGTAATAGCTGAATTATAATTAATCTAAGAGAGAAGCTTCTGTAGTTTGATTGAATGTTGTCTTGACATTTTTTGTTCAGTGGTTGATTCCTGGATCTGCTGTGAAGTTGATCTTGCCTGTTTGAATTGTGTCATTAAATTCATCGTTAATATGTGACAAATTAACACAATCGAATTCAAATCCATTTTAAGTTCATTGTCTTTAAATTATTGCTATATACTTAAGAATAACAATTGAACAATGTTGGATAGGTGATCAGCACAACGAGCTAGCAACCATGAGTGTCATTTCAGGTATCACCGTTTGTCAGCAAACACCTTTAACTCGTTCTAAGCATCGCAAGCTTTTGTCAGACTTTTGGAAAGCAAAGTGATTGAAGGCTGACAAGAGAAAGAACCTTTTATCCCATTATAATTATTCTCTGGCACCTCAAACAAACAGTTTCGGGTAAAAACCAATGGTATCTTATCTTCCGTAGAGCAAATTAATTTTCGTTTCTCGTCCAGATTGCGAGACGCAATTACGGGGATGGGGAGGTCGGGGCTTTATGCTACGCAGTGATGGATTTAGAAGCCCAGAGAAGAGATTTGTGGACTTTTTTTCCTTTTTTCTTGGTCGGGAAAATTGTAAAGTCACGGTAGACGGATGACACGGTGCCTATCACAAAGCACAAACATTGTAACTGGTGGATTAAAATAAATGTGTGACATCAGCGGGGGTAGAGAAATTTACGATCGGAATGGGTGGTTTATTAAGCTGCAGTCACGGAACGATGGTACACAGTATAGATGGCTTAAGAAATAAAGGGGAGAAGTAAAAGGTTTCTTGCCTTGCGACATAGAAAAAAAACTGTTTCTTTCTCTACGGTAATGTTGTCTTTTTCGGTGGGTGTAGTATATAATAGGGAACCTAGATCCAGAGAGTAGATAGTTTTTGTCATTTTAGACACCTACTTTTTATTTGGAAGAAGCAACAAATTAACAGGAGAATATCGTTCATTAAGAAGTGTAGTTAAGTGAGTGTAGTTTTGTGATCAAATATATGTCCCATTTGCACGATACATAAATGAGTTAAAAAAGCTGTCGGTATGAATTGATCTTATATTTTGTTTCCTCATTTTTGCGTGAAAGACCTATCAATCAAGTCCACCTGATTTTGAATCGAGGTACTGCATTGCAAATGAAATAATTTGTAACTTTAAATTTGACTGATTTACATGATAAGGTATAAATCGTTTCTTGACCATCTTGGTGTATTTGGCCCTGAAAGTTGCTTATTAAGTTTGGGAAATGTTATACTTACTTGCACGGAAGGGAAAATATGATATGTTTGGCCTAAAATCCCTCTTTTTTTAATCTTTTGGAGGTTAAATTTCCTAAAAAAGTGAACATAAGGAATATATACAAATCAGGCCTCAAATATCACAGTTTGAGCTGCACTTGCTAACAAAGTGTCAGTCCATCAAAATATTTAAATTCACATTAATTTGCATAATTTTCGTTCAATTAATTATACAAAAGCAACTATTAATTTTAATACACTGGGGCTAAATTGGTTGTAAATGGCAAACGGTAAAAACCTACTGGCATTTAGTCCATTAAAAAATAGCCTGAATTTTGATGCCTATAAATACCAAAGAAATAATACTGATCCATCTATTTAGAATAAAGGCTTAAAATGTCCTTGTTGGATAAAATCTGTAGTTACACTTACAGTGTAGTAGTACTGTTTGTATATCTACTAAAATAAATGTGTTTTAAGCCTATAGCGAGCATTCACTTCCTCACAGGGACTAAATGACGCTGTTTTACAGAAGGATTCAATGTCAGTGCTATAGCGTCTAACAGTTTATTTTGACAAAGTACTTCTGGATAACAAAGTGAATTTCTCACCAAACCATTCGTTGTCATCACCTTTTCTGCTCTCATCATTTTAGCCTTCTAATTAAAGTTGAAAGGTAGATTTTAATTAAAATTCTTGGAAATTTTCTGATAGCTTGAGACTAATGTGGTACAAATTAGCAACTTAAAATTGTGCAGATGTTAAAGTCTTTGCAACGGACAGGCGTGAAGATCTTCAATGGAGGATGTCAGATCTGTGGAACACTTTGTATTGTGGCTGTTGTAGGTTACTAATCTATATGACATTGGAGGACAATATGGTGGAAGATGAGTATTGTGCGGGTACACATAGCGTCCTTGACTGCTGAATGACGTTATAGCTATACTGGACTATACATGTTTAAAATTATACTTTAAAGATATTTGAAAAGAAAATCAAATGAAAACTATGACTTCTCCCTCTTAATTATATGTCATGTTTTTGTGCATTTTGATATTAAATGACAATTATTTTGTTTCAGGTTTTTTGAGAGAATTATACGATGGTCCCGAAGTAGGGAAGGATGAGTTGTAGAGTACAGGTTTTTACAATACGACATCACAACAAATTTGTGTTTTTTTTGGGGTGTGGGGTTGGACTTTATACGTCTTGACGAGAGTTATCAAATTGTTGAGTAGTTGCTGCTTTGCACTGCTAGCTTGACAAATGTCTAAATTTATAATACCTGTCGAGTTGATAATTACATAACACCAACGTGGCATCGTGATAAATCCTGCTCAAATTTGTGGCGAGTCACAATTCTTTACTTATCCACGACAAAAACACAACAAGTTTGTTGACGATTAGTTACACTAAAATATTGTTGAAAATAGTCAATTGTCAAGATGCTGTGTAATATTGTACTGAACTTGCCAACATGTCAAAACCACAATATTGGATGACTTTTCAATTAAGTTACACTAAACAGAACATCTTACATGTTGATCAAATCGTCATATATCAAATTATTGAGTTATCACGTTATATAGGCTAATGGGGTAAGTCTGTACAGCTCGTTGAATCCCTTCAGAACCATCGCATAATTAGAATGACATAATAACAGTTAATATAAACATGATTGGTAGGTTGTCTCTTCTTAAATATTCCAGTTATCAATTTAAAACAAAATGATCGTCACATATCCATCCACAAAAAAAAAAAAAAAAAAACGTACAACGTCTCCCATGCATATATCGCCATAGATTTTCCAGGTTCATACCCTTTTCAGGTAACTTGTAATTATTTCTATAATTGACAATTTCATCAGAGTTGGAATTCAATATTCCATTTTAAATTGGAAGGGATATAATGATAATGATAATACACATTATAGAGTACCCTTCAAAATGGAGCGGTAATTTTCTACCGCATGTAATAACTAAAAATTGAATTTTCCTGGATCTGCCGAAAAATGTTCTTTAATTTTCATCCTGCTACATTCTAAAGTCAAATTTTTTCAATTTGATGGGGTGTCTAATGCCAGCTGAAATGAGTTGTGATTCGTATGGTTTGTAATAATGAAAATCTTACCTGTGTGAACTGTGCATTACTCGGCATTCAGCTCTACCGAATATATATTCCAATTTCGATGGTTCAGTACGATGTCAACACTCTTTTTCCCATTAATTTTTTTTTTTATTTTAAAATTTATTTATTTAATTTAATTTATTTTATTTTTTAACTATGTTTAGGGTTCTATTTATTATCGTTTAGTATTGGGTGTTTATTACTATCTGTTTTAGGCTTTTACAATAATTGTCTTACTGTACTATAGTTTCTCATACTTATTTATATTTAATACTATCTATTTTACTATTTACATACTTCTGAATTTGTTTTGGACTATATGCGTTTTGGGCTTTTTTTTTTTTTTAATATTTTGTATTATCGTTTAGTACGGGTGTTTTTTATATTGTTGCTTTAGGCTTTTACATTTTATGCCTGATTGGTTCTATATATTTATTATTTAGCTATTTGTTTTTAGGTTTTACATTTGTAAAGCGCTTATAAATACTACTTATTATTATTATACATGCATTGTCAGAGACCATCCAAGTTGATCATACGTATATATACTCTAGACTATAAAAATTGTAAATGTTGTCTTTTGACAATGAATCTGTTTCTTTGTTTTAAAAATTGGACTAGATAAAATGTTTGGTGAAAAAAACACCATTAAATCTGAGTAAGAATTTACTTAAGAATGATTACTTCATTAATTAAACTCTTAAGGAGTAGTGAGTGCATGCTCGTTAAACTTTCGATGGACTGTCACTATATGATTAACAGGTCTTGAATTCATGACAGTTCATTTAAGCTGACCTGGATCACTTCACACGGTCTAAAACAAGCTGGTTTTTGAAGTCTAATACATTGCCAGGAGAATACCTCCTCTGAATCTCTCTTCTGCTTTTGGAATAATATTACTTCATTTTTCTTCTGCTAGTAATGAACAATTTACCACCAAATAAGGACATGTTATTGTTAAAAAAAAAAAAAAAAAAAGTTTTGGAGTACATTCACAATTGCAAAGATATCTGTTTCATTTGTGAGTATGTGTTCAGATCAGTGGCATCACCCAGAACAGTTGGTGCCTGGGGTGGATCCTTCCTTTATCATCCCATGCAAGGAATGCAATCCAGGGGAAGGAGTTTAAAGCAGTATTTTGCGTCCTTTTCAATGATTTTTCTCAACCTCACTGACTCCACGATGCCATAACGACATACATAACTAGCTTTATCTATTTAAATCTTACTTCAAATGGTGGCTTAAAAGTCGAAAAATGTACAACTTTCAACTTTGTTTTTCTCGAAGATATTTTCTGTTGGGATCCCAATAAACCTCGCCAATAATATGAATATTTAAACACTATACGAACGTCATTGACCAATGCGTAATACAACACCATTCTTGATTTGTGTACAGTCTATATGGCAGATGTACCAGGGAGTTCCATAACAACTCCCTGGTCGTACCAACGCAAAGTTTTGAATCTATTTTTAGCAATGTCTCATAACTAAACCTGCATCTCTGATAAGTTGAATTCAAACTAGTGGGTTTGGGGCAACTGTATGCGATTAATTTTAAATGTGGAATTTGTCGGTGGACACTTTTCTCATTATCTGCAAATATCCTTCATTACTCGCCAATTAACGTTGTTGGCAGGGAAAAACTTGGCTAATTATATCTTAGTTTGCTGTTTTGTGATTGATATATGTTAAAAACTCGATAGACATGTCAAAAAAGTGGAAAACGGCAACCAAACACAAAATGCTGCTTTAAGGGGAAGGGATGGTCTCCCTCGATCCCCATGAAGAAAATTTGTGTTTTATGTAAAGTGGTTTAGATGCCAAATTGTGCTATCTTTGGCAAAGCTTAGAACTGATTATACTATCAATATTTAGCATGGCACCCCCCTGACTGGTACACATGGCCGCCCCCCCTCCCCAGCCACCTGCTTAGTACACCACCGGTTCGGGTCATGATAATTGCTGATTCAATGCGTCATGGATATCGACTATATAGGGAAATGTAACATTGACAGAATACGCTTCTGTATCAAAGGTGCATAAATCTCCACTGTATATAGTTACCGTAAATTGATACTTCCTTCGCGAAGGGTTGGTATATATTTCAAGAAGATAATGATAGATGGTGACCTTGAATGTACTACAGTCATTTAACTCTGCAAATTGACTTTTTAAATTATTTTTCTAAAATTTGATTCTTACTCAGCAGCAATTATCGTTTATCTGTAGATCTATTTCATTTGACCAAGATTTTTTTTTGTTGCAAAATTCATCAGAAGTTTTCAGTTTTAGTTTCAGTGTCTTTTCGTTTTACATAATCTGCACTTTAATCGGAACTATTAATTCATCGAAATATATAATATAACAGAGATTAATATCCTTTCAGTATCATTTCAAAGGTTATCAACTGAAATTTGTTTCTCTTTAATTCCACCCGAAATCTCTCAAAAGCCATTAAGAGAATTAATATATGAATTAGTCAGATTGCTTTGTGGTAACTTGAACTTCACATTAAGCTCTTAGGAATCGATACAATTGCAAGAAATCTATATAGCTTGTGTGTGACAAAGGCCGTGATAATTAACATGCATATATACAGTAGGCTGTAATTGTATCTTTTCAGTGTACATGATGATGTGCCTTGCTTTTGCAAGAGTTACATATTAAATGCTTGGGTTTCAAATCCTATGCATGCTCCCACTCCTAGTGCCCCCCCCCCCCAAATTGAAATTACCATGTCCAAAAACTTAAACAATTAGTAGACAGGGTGAGGTGCACACATCCTCTTTGACTTATCAAACTTTTTCAGAGTTTTCTTCATTACATGCTACTCAGTTTTCCATACTTTTCCGTAAATATTCCTCCAAAATTCTGCTAATTTGAATCTGATATATTATAAATTCTGGAAAGTAAGAAAACCGCAAAGCTTCTTGCAAGGGACGGCGCCTCCACCAGGCAGGCCAATAGCCAGAGTAATCCATTTGGGGTGGGGGGGGGGAGGAGGACCAACAATGAAGGAGGATTGCCATCTTAAGAGAGTGGTCTAAGGTGTGGGGCTGCCCCCCTTTGAGAAAATTTTCCTTAAATCTCAGGGGGCTTAGATGCCAAATGATGCAAACTTTTCCATGTTTGGTACCTACATTTGTATACCATTTTCTGTTTGTATATCTACAAACCTTACCTTTTAATACTTTAATTCCTTTTCCTAAAAAAAAAAAAAATTGGGAGAACACATATGCCCCCCTCCCCTCCCCTGTGGCTAGTGCCTGCTACCAGGATGACTTGGCTTTGGTTTTTGTCACCACATTTCGTGCCCCCTTAAATATTTGTGCCAGCCCACTCCCAAATGTCTAGCAGGCTGACTACAATTATGGACCATTATGTCAGCCTCCTCAAAACTTCCACCTCCAAATGAATTACATTATGGCAGTAAAATACATTTTGAAGTTTGAACATGAGTGACCCAGGGCATAATTTGGATCATGGCCCAATCGTCGCTGGTTGTTTCCTATTGGACTATACCATTCGATAAATAGGTTGGCCTCAGATTCAACAATTGTAATAGGTTGGTGCAGGTTGTGGATTAATAATAATGTAAATATTATTACTTCACTAAATTAAAATAGGTTAGTAGTGTGAAGTGATGTTTTCAAAAAAGTTCGAGAACGACAAAACAATGACTGTTTTAGATATGTACTGAAATACACAACACCCCTACGAAATAGTGGAATATTCCGATCGACCACGAGCGACAACATCATCCCATAATTTAGTCTTCAAAATTTCATGTAGCAGTTTAGAAGGCTTTATGAACTTGGTCTCTCATGGGTTCCTTTGTACAAAAATTGCCAATTACATAAATTTGCACAAATTTTGTGTGCAGCAATTTCAATATTTTCATATATCATTTTGGAAATTGCAACAATGGATAAATTATTCACTGTGTGACCATATTGTATGACTTGCATATTTGTGAACAACATCATTTTTGTTTTTTGAAAGCATTGCAGTACATGCACTGTTTCTATAGGGTACCTTACTTGTGTTGAGAGCGGTAGTTTGGTTTTCGTGCCCAGGTTCTTTCCCGGGCGACTTTTTCTTAAAAAGTACCTTACTTGTGTTAGCACATGTGGTAATTACATCTGCCTACAATATTCAGCAGACACAATTACAAGCATGTTGCTTTCGATATCTACTGTAAGAAACACTTAAAATAGATATAGGCTCCATGGTAGGCTACATGCATTGCTGTCATTCATGGACGTTTTTATCTGTTTGGTGATAAGCAGAGTTAATTGGCAAAGTTTCGGATAACAATGAATATAGATCACCTCTTTGTTTCCTAATCAAACATTTCAGTCATTTCAACAGTCATGTGACCTATCTACTACCTGATAGGGTATATATGTATGATATACTGCATGCATGGAAAGTATTGTGAAACTTTATATCAATCTTTAGAACCTGCAGAATGAACCGTTGAAAGACAGTTTAATTAGAATCGGAGTAACGTTTTAATCTCCGTGCAGTTTGTTGTATTATTCCATCATGTGTAGGTATGTTTGTATCCACTGTTGTTGAAAGGTTGTTTGTGTTTAGGGTACGTCCCCAGTGCCCCGGTCTTGGTATTTTATACGATCGTGTTTTATGGCAATACCGGGTGGAGGCTCCGTCAAAGGGTATAGCTGCATGCATTGCCTATGGGGTAAAATTCATAGCCAATTATAATCTGGAAATTAGTTTATCCAATTACTATAACTTTTAGATCAGTAAACTGAAACCTTTTGTTATATTGCTATAATTACAGTATAGCATGTATGTTTTAGTAAAAGTTTCCATTGAAAATGAGACCATATGAGAGAATTTTCTTACAATTAATACAAATTAATAGCTTTTAGGAGCTTTTCTACGTGTATAGCATATAGATTTAAGTAAAAGTTTCCATTGAACATGTGACCATATGAGAGAATTTCTTACAGTTAATACAAATTAATAGCTTTAAGGAGCTATTCAACAAAGCATTGCGTAAAGTTTTATGACCCACTCCACACGCCCCCCCCCCCCTTCAGGTTATTTCTCAGATGTTGGTAAATTTGAACTTGGCGAAAAAACAATTGTCTATTTGTCAGCACATGTACAGGGGGAAGAGGAGAGGTAGGAGATAACAAGATGAAGGGAAGAGGGTGGGGATTAAACTGCAGAAGGACAAAGACAGGAATGTGCGGAGAAGAGGGGTGACTGAGGGAACAAGGGGAGATGGAGGTTGGGGGGCTTTGGGGGGGGGAAGCAGAAGAAAGGTTTAATTAGTCATGTCTTTACTAAATGTAAACTGTGCAGAAGCTCAACATCAATTGACCCTTGACTTAATGCTGAATTTCCAGGGTCTGATCCATAATGAATTAACTTGGCCTAATTTCATAGTTTGAACTATTTATGAAATAAATTTGAACAGTAATATTGCCAACCACTGAGGTCTACCCTCGCTTTTGTCATTCCATTTTCATCAGACAATTTAGTTTGAATTCTTCAAGCTTTATTCTACAGCAAATTTGCCTCCTGTGTTTTAGATGAATTGATTCCTAAAATGACCCCAAAATGGATTTATCTGGAATTCCCCCACCCCCCCTCCCAAATCCTACAGACCTTGGCAAAATGCATACCGGGAGAGATAGGACTGGATATATAATGCCTTGAATGTATACAGGTATCATCAGTTCTGATTTTTAAGACAGCATTAAATTGCTTCGATATTTCAAAAGCACTTTGCCCAAGATCCTTCCCAGAGGAATTAAGCATTAAGATGGATCAAATAACATGACCATCAAATTCATCATCGGGCAGAAAAACTGTTTGAGGCCTGTTTGAAGGGACAGCTCTCGATCTAGGGTTGTAACAATTTTGACTTTTGACTTTGTGCAGGTAAAGTGTAAGATGTGTATCATCAGGCAGTTAAAGGTATTTCTGCTGTAGCATATTTCAGGACCCACTAAAGGGGAATTTGTATCGATATGCCTGTCATTTAGTCGTCAGCAGTACTTGTGGAAATATGTTTCATGAAAGTGACAAGTGGCATATATTAGCTCAATTTTTAATCTAGAAGTTGGTAACGTTAATTAATGTGAAACCGTGCATGAGATGTTTTCTCTTCATGTAAAAACCATGTACACCTCTTTTGCCAGATGATAGATTGTGTAATATGTATAGTGTTATATTTTTGCAAGGTGTGAACACAGATCGGGTTTTATATTTGCATGGGTGTGATTTACATGTTTATATTTCTGCAATTGAATGAATAAATTAGCATACTGTACTGTACTAAAAACCATGTACTGTACACTTCTTTTGCCAGATGAAAGATTGTGTGATATGTATAGTGTTATATTTTTGCAAGGTGTGAACACAGGTCGTGTTTTATATTTTTGCAAGGTGTGATTTATATTTTGTATATCTGCAATTGAATTAATAATGTAAACAATAATGTTAGGTCGTTTTTACTTAACTGAATATTATTGTAAATTTGGAAACAAAAAAAATAAAAATAAAATAAAAAAAGTCATTGTCAATCACACATTAGCCTGGAGGGACATATTTACAAAAGATTTACCATATACATCTGCAGTTCTTGGAATTGGTCACACTTCATCAATTGCACTGTGGAAGGAATATCTATAAAGGCAATAAATTTATGGATTTGGCAAAGTTAGGGATACAAATCATATACAGAAAAGAATAGGTCGAAAATTGTATGAATTCGAATCATTTTCAAAACATAATCAGCAACAAAGAAATTTATTATTTCTGTCATCACGAGCCTTAACATAAACATTTGTGTTGTTTATAGTATATCCACCAAGGTTTGGCTATTTTGAAATGATCTTTCATAAAAAAATAAATTAAAAAAAAATAAAACAGTATTGAAATAAAATTGTTGTTGTAATGCAGCTGGCATTGTTTATTGTAGTTGTTTTTTAAAAAAATAATTTTTTTAATTAAAAAAAAAGAAAAAATCCTTTCCTTGGAATACGTGGATGTTTTTTTGTTGGCCAAATTTGTTCCCACATATTTATAGTATTATGCCATTCAGATAACCATTATAGTAACTTGCAGATTTAGGACTCGCAAAAGAAACGGCCTGACCATGAAATCTGCTATATTCTGGGTCGATGCAATTGCCATGGACCTCTTCAGTAATACACATAGATAGAGTAAGCTGGTTATTAAAAAAGAAAAAAAGTTTATTTCCTAATTAACACCAGATGGTGACTCTTAACTTTAATGGCTTTGTCATGAACTATATATATTGCAGCTTCTTTTCCTGCATATTATACCTTCCCCCTTCCATGTCATACGTTTCATAAGTTTGTCCTATATCTCCTAAGTTTTTTGTTTTCATCCCTGTAATTTTGCTCTGAACTTAGCGAGTAATAACTTTCATTTGAACGAGTTTATCACAGCATCATCTTCCCCTTGTATTACAGGTACGTTATATGTGAAGTAAACGTTTTGCAATTAAGTGAAACATTCTTTCGTAAAAAAACTGTTTCTTTTAATATGGCTGCATAGTTTTGACAGTGCCATAAATTTCAAACTTTCATGTCTATATAGCGTCCATTTTATTCCTTTGAGCTGGCATCTTCCGTAAGCCACGAAAAGTCTGTAATTAATATGTACGGTACTTGTAACGTACGGCTACATGGTATAATTACAGCGTTGCATGTACAATGCATTGTCATCGACGTTTATGACCGCAGATGAGCCATGCGCCTTTCAGAGGATATAAACTGGACCGCAATTTCTCCAAAAACGAAAAGCGGTATGAAAACAAAAAAAAGGTTTGCTGTCTATAACTAGGATGGGGTGGAGAATATTTACCTTTGTACCACACACGTGTACTATAGGCATATCAATGTATTTAGGATGTCTGTAATATGGAAACGGAAACTCTTAAGTGCATATGGGGTATGAATACTCATTAAGAAACAGTTATGATATATTGGTCCTAAATT
>KN886691.1:5748-20072 GCA_000934455.1 Apostichopus parvimensis
CCTCCAAACTCCAACTCTACATACCAAACACTACAGCACCTGTTATATATTGGCTCACTTTCAAGACGGAAAGAGTAATTTATTTCACTATGAGCTGTAAAAATACCACCCCAGAGGACCTCGCTGGAAAGCCCCTGAGAAAGAATGGTAACATGCTGAAAAAAGTTCACACTAGTTAGTGTGGAAGGATTACATAAAAATTAAAAAAAAAAAAAAAAATAGAAAAAGGGGAAAAAGGGGAAAAAGAAACCTTATAGGGGGATGACTCTTATACCAGGATAGTACAGAAGGGATAAAAACATGCAAGACATTGGGTTGTGTGGGTTCAGTTTATTGCACTCTTTTTTTACATTTTACATTCACAGTTGAAGTAACCTGCTTGGAATGTCTGAATGACATCAACACTCTCCCGATGGCTGTTACTACGTATGCATATAATGCCCATAGGGTCGGCCAGTTATTACCAGTCACAAGGTGATGGATCATCTGAGGACAATGTGTATATAGTCAGCATGGGAGGAGCCAAACCAGGCTGAATAATTGACTCTTTCAACTGACTAGTGATGTCACCATAGGGAATTTGTTGCCCCCTGCCCATATGTAAACCATGTGCCCAACCATATAATAATACATAATATATATCTCATACCCCTACACCTCTATGCCAACAACACCATATAACAATACCCATCTCCTATCCCACAATCCTACACCTATGCCAACAACACCATACAATAATACCCATCCCATATCCCTACACCTCTATGCCAACACCATACAACAATACCCATCTCCTATCCCACAATCCTACACCTATGCCAACAACACCATACAACAATAACCATCCCATATCCCATATCCCTACACCTCTATGCCAACAACACCATACAGCAATACCCATCCTCTATCCCATATCTCTATACCTCTATGCCAACAACACCATACAGCAATACCATCCCTTATCCCTACACCTATGCAAACAACACCATACAACCATAGCCATCCCCTATCCCATATCCCAACACCTATGCAAACAACATCATTAAATGATACCCATCCCATATCCAATATCACTACACCTCTATGCCACCAACATCATGATCTCTATCCCCATTCTTCACAATTTGAAGCCAAATAATATAATCTTGATTTTTGTCATTGAGGGACTGGAGGAGGAAGAACATGAGAGGAAGGAGATGGGAATAGGTCAATTGGAAGGGGATGGGAGCTGGAGGGTGAGGGTACCTGGAGGGTGAGGGGACCTGGAGGGTGAGGGGAGAAAGGTATCATCTGAGCAACATAAGACCTGTCAAACTATTAGCAATTCATGCAGGTGGGGCATCACATTGGCTATTGAAAAGTAGCCGGTGTACTTGTGATTTTTTGTTATCAGATGGGAACAGTCACCTTGGTGGTGGTGAATATTGAATGGGGGGGGGGGGAGAAGGGAGAGGTAATGAGTTGACAATCTCACTGGAATAAATATGAAGACTTGAAAAGGCTGCGGGGAATTTCCGGTGATGTAACCAGGCATTCTGCATGTTTATGGGTTGCAAGTGGAGAAGAAGAAAGGGAAATGCCGCTTTTCATAATCGATCCCGGGATAACTCTATTGTTGTTGTCTTAATCACCAACCGAGTATCATCAACTTTGCTTCCAGTTGGACACAAAACAGGAAATGTATTCACATGACGGAAATGGGATAATGGTGTTTGAGTGACGCAAGGTTTTGGCTAGACAGAGTAATACTATTTCAGTTACAGGAAAATGTGCAATGATTTCCACCACAAATTCAAAAATAGAAATTTGCTATAAGAAAAGAGATGGAAACTTTTACTTGATGTTTTAAATCGCAAATCTTGGAAATCACTTTTTCTTATTGTCCATTACTTTTAAGGTAACTCGGTCATCAAAGCGTAGTTGTAAAAACAAGAAATAAACAGCTGAAAATAGATATAAACATCGACTGTCGTGAAAATAAAATTCTACCTCACCTTCTAATTCAGGAACATTGTGGCCCGGGTGAACTGCTGTTTATATTAATTTTGACTGTAAACCTCTGAGGAGGACAAAAAATAAGAAATAATAATTTTTTTATTGTTATATATTCAAATGTATGAATGGGTTGTAAAAACAAGATAAATGTATCCATGAAAAATCACATCACTTGCCCCGTCCAGGATAAAGTCTATGAAACAATCATGCACATTATTAATGACTAGATTTCTGTATTCCAAAACCTTTCAGCTACTCCATATTGAAAACAGTAATATGCGAGAATAGTTTGAAAAATGCAAGTACGATGGTAGAAATACAGCACTGTAGAGCATTGATACTTACAATGAACTTAAAAGATTGATTTTAGGCAGAAAATTGCAGACCATTACAAAAACACTGCCATCATCCTAAGTTGTATTTCAAATTTTGAGAAACTAATGAACCCTTTAAATAGCTGAGGTTCATCAGTTAAAGTGACTGGACTAGTAAGTCTAATACATATCATCGGGTCAGTTCCTCACAGATGCAACACAAAACTCAATGGGTAAAACGAGAGACTAGTTTTATGGCCTGCTGAATGACATTTCGATAAAATGCTGTCACAAATTTACTTGTCAAGGACATGTTATGTTGAATGTCATCAGAGGTGACTTTGCTGTTAAAATAAAGTTAAAAAGAACATGTTTTGGTTCACTAAATATATTCAAATTTATGAACAATGGATTCACATTAAACTGGACTTAAAGGAACATTCCAGAGATAAAGGTGAATAAAGGTGAATATCGTGAACTGGAATAGCTATAGAAAAATTAGTAGCACTAAAAACTGTCTTTCTTATTGGACTATGATATTATGACAACAACTCTGCCATTTAAGTTGTTTCACTCTTTTCCCTTTACCTCACTGGTAATTCTGTTTCCCCACCCTAGCTACCACTTTTTCCTTCTTTAAAACTGTCGCATTCAACTTGGAAACCACCTAGAAGCAAAAACCTACCACATCAACTTCAGATTGTTTGAGATCTATGGCTTGACTGTAAAACAGTAAATAATACGTGAAGAGAATGAAAAAAGAAAATGAAAAAAAATCAGCACCCTATATTGCTTAAATGGCTTTCAAATGTGAAAACTGAACCAATTTGTTATGAACAATTACAGCATTCCTTCACTTCATCCATATCAGGGATTGGTCAGTTTTAGCTGTAGGATTTTGTCCATGTATGGGCCGAAAATACTGCCCAAGTTTCTCATGACCTAATGACCCTCACAAATCCTGGATCCCCAATGATAAAGCACTCCCCTAATGGAATGTGGCACTAGAAAATATATGACTGTACTGCTATAAGTGTCTTTTAATATTTTCTATACCCAAAAGAAAAATCAGAAAGGTAAATGTATCAAGGGAGATTTTAAGATTTAGAATTAAAAACTAACAAAATATATGAGGCAAGTGGACTTAAGGTAAGAATTAGTTGTTTTTGTAGGGTTGTCTGTCTGGACCGCTGCAGGAAGGGTCAGTAATAAAATAAGTATTTAACGATGATAGGTTTCATATATAATTTATCACTATTGAAGGAAATGTTAGTTTACCTCATATAGAGAGATGCTATCATATAATTTATGGCAATTTAATGGTACTGTTAGGTTAGTAACAGTCCACTGTATTTCAATGGGCTTTTATTACACAGAAATTATTCGAAGAAGTTAAAAGGGAATTCTCATATCTTGTCAAGGCCTGTTAATGATATGTTGTCCAGACTTTGGGGTTTTTATTACATTTGTAAGCTCAGTAATAAGTTTTGACTATTTTAGGAGAAGGGGAAGAAAGTTTGCAAAATTTGTGCATATGTGTGTGCGTGTGTTTGTTTTGTATTCTGACCGAGGACTTGAACAAAACAATTCCAGGTCCTCGAATGTGATTTCTAAAGAATCACCACGTCCTCGCAAGAATTCTGTTGTTTAAGGGGTATTATTAAGGTTACGGTACGTGGGTTTGAACAATGGATAAAACAATGGGGTCCTCGGTCTGGATGTAAAACACAGCTGTGTGTGTGTGTGGGAGAAAAGGATGGTTGGCATCAGGCATGCCATGACAAAGTCACACAAGGATAGGATATAAACCAGTGTTCCTTAACCTATTCCTCTACTCGCATCACACTTTTTTTGCCAATTGAAAAATAAAATATTGCCCCCCGTTTATCACCTATGGATGAAGGACCTGTGCATAGTTCATCATATGTCCACTCTTCCAGGAAATGGGATAGCTTTGTAATTTATGCAACAATCTCACAAATGATAATGAGCAACAAATATAAATATATCAATTAGTCAAACTAAACTGGATGAGAGATACATAAATGTATTTTTATGACCATGGAAATGCCATGGGCCATTTGGTGGTTACTAGGCAACAGATGAACAACCACTTACTCCAATAACCAAAAACATTGGTGTCCCACAAATTTAGTATGACCTATCAAATCTAATATAATCTGTCAAAATATTCATTCAGCTGGGACCCCTAATGCCTACGTTCCAATCGGAAATCTGAATGACAACACTGGTTTACATTATTTGTGCCGGGAGTTTTTGTCGGTGGACTTGGAGAGACCTAACATTTTCATGTTTCTCATCCTTTAATCCTTTAATGGTAGGGTAGGGTGTGGTACCCATCAGACTTCTGAAAAACTTTTTAAGTTTGATCAACTTTGTGATAAAAGGTTGAGTTATTGCCTCCTTCCCAGCAAGGTACTTAAAAAGGTCACAAACAGGTGCTCTTGCGATTTTTGTTTATTTTAATTAGGTTAAAAATGGAAAATGGCTCAGGCTGTTTATTAGCAATGGTGAAGACTGGAGCAACAGGTGGGTATAGACCATCAAAATATTATTACTTCAATAATAAATACTTTATTACTTTTAAAGGACAACTATTTTCTCCATGCACATTATTATTGAGTTGTAAACTTTTCTCCCAAGTAAGAACACCACATGGCTAAAAATAATACTCTGACCCAATTAACCATCAGAAAGGTACTCAGTTATCACACAGTGAGGTACTATGTTACCAATCAGGGAGGTATTTAGTTACCTAATAGTGAGGTGCTGTTACATATCAGTGAGGTACTAAGTTACCCATCAACGAGGTACATATTTACCCAATAGTGAGGTGCTATGTTACAGATCAGGGAGGTACTACGTTACCCACCAGTATTACACTAAGTTACCCACCAGCAATACGCTAAGTTACCCATCAGTGAGTTACTAAGTTACCAATCAGTGAGGTACTAAGTTACCCACCAGTAATATACTGAGCAACCCACCAGTAATATACTAAGTTACCCACCAGTATATACTAAGTTACCCAAATAGTGAGGTACTAAGTTACCCATTAATGAGGTACTTAGTTACCCAATAGTGAGGTGCCATGTTACGGATCAATGAGGTACTAAGTTTCCCATCAGTGAGGTACTAAGTTACCCACCAGTAATATACTGAGTAACCCACCAGTAATATACTAAGTTACCCACCAGTATATACTAAGTCACCCACCAGTGAGGTACTAAGTTACCCATCAGTGAGGTGACCGCCCCACAACTTCTAGGTTCCATCTTCAAAACTCACCAGGAACCAGATTCTCTTGAGTTATTCGATATTACTACTGTGTTGTTGAGGGAATTCCGCGACTTTTGGTATTTCTGGTTGCGCAATGGGGGTTTGTAATTTGTTCTTTTCATCAAAATGGCTGCACTATAAGATGACGTCATCTTTGAGAAAGTGGTCACATGCTGAGGTACACTCTCTTCGTGGGAAGTGGACACTAAACAGTGGTCCTGGGAGGAATATTGAGTATGACTAGTACGTGCTTCATTATTTTCGGGAACACTAATTTGAAAAGGAGTGTTAGGTCAGTGGTTAACGCCGGTGCCTTTCAATCATAAGGTCTCCGGTTCGAGTCACTCCAAGATTAATGTATGTCGTCCAGTTACAGAGTTGTTGACAATGATTGACAATTCATAATCATGGACGTTAAATATGAATCTAAGAGACTGACTTTGGTCAGCTTGCGGCTTTGATAAGCCAATGATGGCTTCTTCGCGAGTTCCTGCTTGCAGGAGGATCTAAATACATAAATACATACATACATACATACATACAAAAGAGACAGCTAGCTTTCCGTGCTGTTCATTCCGGTTCATTAATTGCTCATCATCAAATCATATGTAGGGTTTCAAAGTGACCTTACTGCAGGCTTCCCTTTAAAAGCCTTTGGAATGACTAAAACCAAACTTTTAACACATTTATTGAACACTGAATCACTGTTCACAGAAAGGACTTAAATTGATTTGGATAATTCTAGCACAAGAGTTGCTTGTTATAAGTTCATTTGTCAAGATACATCTCTTCACAGCTAACATTTGGTGGTGGATTTTCCACAACTCTGTACGTAACCCATGTTACTGGTAACGTACTGTACTCATCCTACAGGAAAGAAAAGGTATCTGAAACACCATCTGTTACTTCCGCTAACAAAAAGTTACAATGTAATAAAGAAATCGTGCAAACTGTAATACTATAAAAGGGTTGCAAATATAAAAATAAATAAATAAAAAGTTTTAAAAAAAGTTAAATTTGAGGGACACAAAATTTTGTCACTGTTTCAATCATTTTGTTGTTTACATCACTTTGGAAGTCTCAACACAGCTCTTTCCAGTATAAAAAGAAGTTGCAATTGTTGAATTGGTTTTTTATGGTGACAACATTACTTCTATCCAACAATTATTCTTCTATTTTCAAGCATTGTTTCAGTCCATTATTCCAAGCTGTCCCAGATTCGTAACGCGATATGCGAGCGTGTTCCATTTGCCATCTCGACGTCCCAGTTAAATTTGCTCCGTAAGATAATTAATCTATATTACCAGCCTACACAAAAATTAAGTCCCTCTTTTCCTTAATAATTTCTCTTCGGTTCTTTGTTTTTCCTTATTGTTCTTAATCTGATCATCATCAATTTGATGACATCAGTTTCAAATATTTATGAGCAGTTTATTATATCAGTATGATGCAGATTTGGCGATGGATGTGATCCGTTTCTGGACAGTTTGGGAAGTGAGGGGAAAATTAAACTTTCCCTTTTACATCACTGCTAATTTCCTGACAGTGTCTTGTGCCAAGTTTTCAGAAAGTGAAACAGGTCACGGTAGGTTTACATAGCAACCTGGCCAGTGAATGAGGCTTGCGTAGGAGTATATACTGCATGCAGCTACAGCAATCTATTAGTCTATAAGTAACAACTTTGATCTATACTCTGTGTAGGTAGGGTGATGTTGCTATTTTAAGTTTGCTATGACATCATCTATCTGTTGGCTCAGCATCTATAATGACTGTCTCACACACACAACATACACACACATTATTGCAAGCATTACAGTTTTTTTATTTATTCATCTAAAAATAGTGACCATTACTACATTTGGTTTAGCATGGCTACCAGAGGCAGTGAAAGGGATGGGGAGGGGGGGAGGGGTAGGGATTCATGGTTATCAGAGGTAGTGGAAGGGGGTTAAATGAGGAGGAGGAGGAGGAGGAGGAGGAGGAGGAGGAGGAACAAACTTTGAGGGGCAGGTGGACACCTCCAAACTTGCAGACAAATTTGATCCTCTGTGCATACTTGAACCGCAAATTTGCAGTATTGGTATATTTTTGAAAAAATCGGCACTTTTCAATGACGATAATATTTTCCTAACTTTTGCAACAAAAGGGCAGTTTACTCATTACCTGTAGAAACAGGATACTTATGATAACGAATGAAAACGGCCATTTTTGAGGTTCATCATAAAACTGGAGGGCATGTGGTGCCAGCCCTAACATTCTTTTCTAGTAATTATAGGCATACATTTTACAACAGCAAATGAATGTCACCTGTTATACCATTTCTTTGGTTTAGGTTGTGCAGGGAGCTGCTACTCTAACCTAGCAGCTATGCTGGGTTGGGTCAGAGAAGAAAACAGGTAGGGTATTGAACTATTTTGTGTAGGGAGGGACTGAGTGTGCATTAACTTGGTTGGGGAAGTTTGAGATGGGAGAGAGGGAAGAGGACCAGGGGGGGAGGGGGGGGGGTGGTGGTTGGAGAGCAGTAAAACTGGGATGGACACTACTTCATGGCATGTCCAAGGTGACCACATTAATTTAGTTGGTATACTGTATCACTACATGACTCTATTACATCTTTGTATATGTATATATGTGTTTTAGACTAAGTGCTAAAAAAAATAAAAAAAATAATAAAAATATATAATGCCCATAGTTTGAGAATATACTGAGAAGAAAGTCAACATCTTTTGAACGCTCAACTCGCAGGTGAATCCAAAAGGTCAAAAGTCAACATAAAAAATCTGAAAAAAGGCTTGAGCATACACTCAAGGGTATTAGCGACCAGCTGTTGATAACATTATGCCTTTTTAACCTTCTTTTTTCTTTTCTTTTTAAAAAAAAAAAAAAAAAAACTCGCTTTATTTTATGTACAGCTTTTATTTTTAGATATTACATACGTATGCGAACCATCTGTTGATTGCATCAACAAACACAGAATGACACGGGGTCACTTGAGTGACTTGATGAATCCACACACAATACACAATACAAAACAAAACATCTGTTCAACTACCAAACAGCTGCAAAAAATAAATATACACCTTTATTTAGTCATGAAACAAAACAGGGTGCGTGAATTTGTGAATTTGTGGGGGGGTATGGGGGGAGGGTGGGGATGAAGAACTGACGTTTGCAAAAGGTTAATGTCCCTCTTATTGTGAGCTACCAGTTTTAAATGCCAAAGTGTAGACTATTCCACTGAGACCCTTGAATTGGCAGTGCATACTAGATAGACAGCCCATGCAGTTAGGAATTTGCTTTTTAACTTGCACGCTACAATGAAAACCTTTATTATACAGTGTGCTACGGGGTATACTAAATAAAGTATAAACACCTTATACTTTGCTTTTGTAATTTTATTTTCTACACATTGAACAAACTGAAAAGAGGATCATCTTCATTCCATGCACTGTTTATATCTCGTGATACGATAGTGTCGGAGTTTGATTTTGGCATATTCTATGCCGGTGCTATGGCCGAGTGGGTAAAGGCGGTGGCATTTGAAGCAATGGGACTAATAGCAATTGGGAGGTTCCGGGTTCGATTCCCGGCCGGGTCATAATAAGGTGGATTTTTCATCCAAGAGCAATACGGTTTTCCCATCTGAAATGACTTTCTAAAATTGAAAAGATTCCAAATTTGAGTTAAAATGTTGAATTGGAAGCCACCCGATGTGTAAGTTGTAATCCATGAGCCATTGCGGGCTCCTCCTACGTTTTGGTTGATGAGCGTCGTAAACATAACTGCTGATTATTATTATTATTTTAGGATGCCACATTATACATAAAATGCTGAACTTTTCTCCAAATTCCTTCCCTGCCGCTTTTGGGTTGTATCGAATAAAATGTGGGTGTGATCCCTAGTTACAGTCTGCAAGATAGTGTAACTGCTAACTGGCACCCCTCCCCTACCCTCCCTTTCCTACCCCCACAGAATTGATTATATAAGGAATGAATTGGTACCATGTTAAGGCTGGAAAGGGCTCAGCTGGTAGAATACAGGACTTTAATGTTACTGGTTTAAGACCGTTCTCTGTCTAAGGAGTTCTTTTCCAAAAAAAAAAAAAAAAATTGTCCAAATTGTCATGAAATCTACTCTAATGCTTAATTATAGGAGCCCAGCTTTTTAAGACAAATATGCCCCAGCTCTGACAACATCAACAAACTGATCATATATTATGTTGTTTGTTAGTTCACAAGCCTGGCAGTGGGATACATTATACATCCTTGATAAAGTGAAACTACTTTCAGGTACATCTACATACTATAGTAGTAAAGTACAAACTCCTGCCAGGCTAGCCCTGTCACTACCCCATGCAGACTCACCCCTCAATGACCCGATGCGGTGTCATCAGACACAGATCTTCTGTTGACCCGGATCAACTCCGCTAACCTGCATCCAGCTTTCTCTCTCCTCGGGATCTGATATTCCGCATAAAGGAAAAGAAAGAAAGAAAGAAAAAAGGAAAAACAGTCAATTAAAATACCCCCGAAATATCCTTTCCAAGGGAGAGATTCGATGATAGGTTGTCACAGAGTTTTTACTTTGAATCATAAAAAGAACTGCTTTTAATGTTTTTCACCAGCTGATCCTATTACCTTGAGAGAATGAGAATTAGGGAAGACTTGACATTAAAAAGCATCGACATCATCATCTGTAGCATAGAAAATGAGGGTAACGTTAACGAAAAGAAGAAGGAGGCATCCTGGCAAAAAGTCTCTCCTCTTCAAAGTGACTTTTAAGGGGTTAAAGTTAACACACCTGGTAGGTACCACATGGGTTATACAGCAATAGTCTTTGACAGGTACAAAGGGGTAAATTTTCATTTTGGTGTTTTTTTTCCAGGTTTTTCTTGTTTCTTTGGTGGGTAATGGTACACTAGGTAATGTACCCTGTAAATCAAATCTGTCATTAATGGGCATTATCATGTTGGGGTTAAAATAGAAAGCAAGGAGTTGTAGAATTACCTAATGTAAAAAAAAAGTTGCAATAATAAGAGTTTTGAATTTATGATGAGAAGAACCTGCAGAACTTCAAACTAAAAACAGACAGAAACTAAAACAGAAAACAAGATGCTAGATGATGCAGCTTGGCAGAACTTCTATTTCCTTGTGTGTGAAAAAAATGTGAAAAGAAGACAGGGAAGAATTGGGGGGGGGGGGACGTGTCCACACAGTCCAAAGCAAGTTGTTGTCTTCATTACTTGCATTGAACTGGCACATTTGGTACTGAAATATGGCCACTTCTCGCCTCCCCCCCAGTACGCTCCGCGCCACCCTTTGCTGGCGCTCAGATTAGTGTATGGAGAGAGCTCCCCTACACCCCCCTCCTCCCCCCCCCCCCCCCCACGCAAGCTCCCAAACAGGTCTAGCTGGCTGTGCATCATATTACACAGTGCTTGACTGAGTAGACAGCGCCTGTGTATTGTAACCTGTATGCCACATCATGCCATGAGGAATCTGAATTTTATTAGACAGCGGCTAAACTTTGTGAATTGTTGACAGAATTGTTGGCGGTTACAAGAGAAAAGATTTGCACAGTATGTTACAGCCTTAAATTAAGAGAGTTCATAAATTGTGATGTATTACATTGATGTATTAAACCACAAATGTGCAACTTTCTTAAGTTCAATACCACAAATGTCAAGAATAATGGCATTTTTTTTGGGGGGGGGTATGAATCTGAAAATTCTAATGATTTGTTTGTGGTTTGAATGAATGAAGAATAGAGGAGAATATTTAGGGCAAAATTTATTATTACTATTAATGATCGAAGAAGAAAATGCATCTCTATTTGGTAAAAGAAGATTGTTTCAAATGCAATGTCACATTTTTTCATCGTCTGGGATTTTTTCATTCAAGGGAGTAATCCGGTGGCTGAAGTCGATTGTTTAATAGAAAATGGTGGAAAAGTTTCTGTGAAATAGCTAAATGCAAATTGTGATGCAAGTTAGATTGAAAACAACTGTTTCACATGTTTGACTTGCAGCACAAAGTCATGCCTAAGACATCTCAAAGCGGTGTGTTCTGCCCCAATATCGTGAAGCTTAATTCTGAGCTTTCCAGAACCCTGAGAGAAGTGGCCAACATGCATGCACTGTCAGTAAAGACTTTTCAAAACTATGATGAGAATGCCAGAATATGATAGAATAATACATTACCAGTTAGGGATCATTTCTACAACATTATAATGATGACCGCCATACTGGTTAAAGGTATGCTATATTGGCCCCAAATATGCTAGATATTCAAATATGGTCACCTTTGGTCAAAGTTCTTAAACTGTTTCTGTAACAACCTTCTGACCAAGTCTTGGACTAATTAAAATATCACATACTGAATTCAAGAAAGCGATGCCTCTGTGTGAAATTAATAGTGTTTTGCGCAATGCCCAACCACGACTTATCCATCCACATGTACACACTGTTCACTCCACACTATAGACTTTTTTTTGTGCAAGGTTTCCTATAAAAAAAAAAACTATGGATTTGCTTTCAAAGGCAAAGGAAGACTGTACAGAAAGTGAAACGTGACAAACCGACTACGGAAGTTGGTGTAACGCATCATTAACAATGAAATTAATTGAAACTAATTAGAGAGCTGCCGAGGTTGTGAAAAGTTTGGTCATTATAAGACCTGGATCTGCAGTAGCACACAGGTTTTCATCGGCATGAAATGGTCGGTGAAATGCCAAACTGATCAATTTTCTGAAATTTCTCTAAATATTCCAGACCTCGCTGTTCTTGTTGCTTGCCACGGTAAACCTTTCAGTAATCTGTCTGATTACAAGAAGGAACTGCCAGCCACCTCATGTCAATCACATTGAACAGAAACTGATATCACATGGGTTGACAGAATATGAGATATTTCTTTTTCTTTTTCAAAATCCCTGAAATTCTAACTTTTAAAGCAACCTTAAATTCTTTGGGATGGAAATTTTACCCAAAATACCCACAATTTATACTCAAAATATGATTCCAAGGGAACAAATATATGACAACTTCCTGGATTTAAATCCACTAAGTTTAAGGAGAAGCAAACCCTGTCCATCATCTTACATGATAGGGATCATCCTTGTGATGAGCCACTCACCCAATTATCTAATTAAAATAAACATTTTACTCCCTCTGAGATCTATTACCAGTTGTTCAACATGTCAAAGGGGCTTCCATTTTGTCAGCCTTTGATGTCCTAATCCCACAAAGAAGGTTAACAATTTTGAACTTATCCTTTTGGGTTTTCCTAACATGTTTTCAAAGTGAATGTGGAAACTTTTGACACTAAAACCTATTGACATTCAGTGTGAGGTCATGTCAATTAGAGCTTACATATATATACAAGGAGAACCAAAACTCAAGCGTAGGTGATTGGACCAGGGAGTTGTTTCCATAACAACTCCCTGATTGGACCATGTCATTGCTAGACTTGTTCAAGTCTTCCATTTTGTTCTTAAAAGAACTTAAGAATTGTGATATCTCTCCATAAACGGAATAAGATATCTCTTAGCCGTTTTGGGGAAAGTTGTTCCACACAAACATCTCTTGTCATATGACGGATGTTTGGAATCGGTTCCCTTTTAAAAGAGCAAGCGATGATTGATTTTGATTGGCTTCTCATCGTATTGTCTCCAGCAGACACTTAATTTTCACATCAGTGTGAAAACACCTTTGATATGCAACTTGGGGGAATGTTTGACAGTAATTCTGTCACTGCTAAAATGAGATTTAGATCATAAGTCAAAGTTAATATTTAATACTGACTTGATAACAGATTTAAGGCATAAAGTACATATGGAAGAGATATGTGCTTAAATCAACAAAACAAAAGAACTATACTGATTCCACGAACCTAATGGATGCATTCACTTGCATAACCCACAAAAATGTGACATTGTAATGTTAGCTGAAACGATAACCAATTTATAATAAATTTAGATTAACATGTTCCAGTGGATCCTGAAACCCCAGGAGTGCCAACAATTAGGTCTAGCCATGTCAAACAGTTCTTTAATACCTGCTTATTATCATTTGACCTTCCAAATGGCATACAAAAAATATTAAATTTGAGAACATCCTGGAATTTGATGTACCATCTTGAACCTTCAATCAACAAAGTACTCACAGATTGAAAACGACTAGCCTCAATAAATACATTGCCAAAACAGTCCGAGAAAAAAAGAAAAAAAAAATCTAGTTAATTCCTATTGGAATGCACAACTAATGTGCCCGTTACTGATTTTTCTTCATTTTTTTTTCTATGAAAGCCAGAAAGAATATTAAAAAAAAAAAGGCTGTTTTTATTGACAAGGGTGGGGTAAATCTGCAGCAATATAAATTGTGTCAGGTTCATCCATGAACTGAATTTATTGATGGGAAGCACCTGTTATGTCAGAAAGAAATAAGAAGTTATTAAAAATAACATAAAGTCACCCCCACAAACTTTTTTCTTAATGCCTGGGGTGATACTCTCTGGTGGTTACAATATATGGGTTCTACGGATCGAAAATTTATAACAAAATGAGTGGAAAAAATCAATGGCTATAGCATGCATGCTAACTGTGCCCATGTTATGAAATGGGAGGGCTTAAGTTCTTGAAAAATGACAAACTACTGGAATTAAAATATTTGTGTGGGAGGTTTGGAACCAATAGAGAGCATTTAACATATATGTGCCCACA
>KN886691.1:33529-48718 GCA_000934455.1 Apostichopus parvimensis
ATAACTAAGTTTAGAGAGCACATTATGAAACCAGAGAGCATTTCATCACTGAACCATAGAACAACATGAAATACTGAAGACTCAAGTGTTAACATTAATTGCATCAATAGCAAGAAACAAATTTTATAGGGGACCAAAATAGAGAGAGAAAAAACCCCTCTGTTTATAAAATGAGAGTGTATGCTATTCTCATTCAAATGGAAACAAAGCTGCTACTTTTGAAGTTTTCCACGACATCATTTTACAGAAACAAAAGTAAAACATTTGAAGATTTCCACGACATCCCAACAAGGGGGTGTTTTCTTGACCCATATGAACACAACCAAGGTGAACGGAAAATTTCATTAAAAACTAAAAAAAAACTAAAATAAATGGTAGAATTTTCGGGGAATATTTTGTTTTTGATTGTGGTATAGTTAAAGTAATATTTATTATATTTATTATAGTTAAAGTAATATTTAAGCTGTGTCAATTTTATTCTTCATATTTATATTTTAAGGGTTTTGTCATTTTGTTGTCATTGTAAAGTGCTCTTGAACATGCTTAAGCTTGAAAAGAGCGCTATATAAATTTGGTAAAATAATAATAATCATGAAAAAGTCACTAATAATTACAAATTTTACACTAATTTCGACCGTGTGGTCCTACAGTTCAATGAAAGCTTGATCTCGCAGAGCCGTACGTGAGATTTATAACAGGAAAACCATTTTACTGGTAGTGAAAGTATGCCGTTTGCACTTGAGAAGTGTCACTTTACCATAGGACATCATCATCATGGTCATCATCATCTCTGCAGAGTGGAATATGCCCACACGCTATGTCTGGGTAGAATTTCTTTAATAATCTACAACCATGGTTTGTTGTACATAACCTTCTCTTGAACTTGAAAGTTGGACTTTTTACATGTAAATACACCAATTGGTCAGCGTAGTTTAGGCTGGATAAAGGATCCTTATATTTCTGTTAACAACAAACACGAAAAGCCAGCTCCAGTCATGTGGGCTGCCAGAGTGCGGTTTCAACTATAATAGCCACATTTTAAAGATGGTATTATTTCCTTCTTCTTGCAGCGTCAGGTCTCGAAGTTGAGGGAAACCAGTCTGAATAGAGCTTTTCATTAAAATAAGAGAAGAATTCAAGTTTAACGTGACTTTTTCTGACACTGGGGCCCACAGATTTGAATCACTTAAAGAAAAATGTAACGTCTAACGCAAACGCTTGCTGTCAGCTACAGAGTGAGTGTAATGTCTAACGATGAAATAACGATATGACGCAAAAAAAGGAATCTTCTTCTTGCCAACAACCGAAGAGCAGACTTTTCGCATTTTTCGTCGAGTTGCAGAAACTCACATTAAGATTGCATTTTATCAAACTAAGTCATCCCTCTAAAAATTCCTCATCAAATTTACATTAATTATGCAGCTAATAAATAATTAACAATGACGTCAGATTCTGAAGATATCGTCATCCAATCACCCTCTTCTTCTATATTTATTTGGTACAAAGGAGAATCTGAATTTGTCAGAAAATTGAACATTTTTCACATAAATTGGAAATAAAGAAAAACTTAATAGCTAGTCCTGAACTAAACTATTGAAATGAGTTTCAGTATCCGATCATGCACAGATCCAGGGGGAGGGTGGGGGAGGGTGAGGGGTGGGGAAGTAAGAGGGAGTGTACATTAACTTCTCTCTAAAATTCTGGATCCACCCTTGCCAATAGCTTCATCAATTGACAAAAATAAATGCAAAAAAAACACAAAAAAAACAGATGCTTTTAATAAGAATTGTAAATACTTTTTAATTGTAACTTCTTGTAAATACTTGGAGATTTTTTGTGAGGGCCAAATTAAAACGAAAATCTCCTTCTTTGTCCAGATGAAGGGGCTATACAATAGGCTCTTGAAATTTTTTCTAGTAATACAGAAAAAAGACAGCAAAATTCCTCAAGGACATATACCTTCAATAAATGGTCAAAAATACCCTTGAAATCCTATTCACCTTCTCCCTATACAAAAATATTAAAGTAAAAGTAAAAAGTGTCAAGTTTAGCAGGATTACATCGGCCACACAGAGTTGCAGGTATGCACTCATACGTACGCGTAAAATGAAATAAGAAAATAGAAACAAGAAGCCTAGGTATTCATTTCATACCGTTATGTGTCTGACTTGGGTTAAAATTCCACATTTGTGAATTGTTTCTTGGTAAAAAGATACTACATCGAAGTGTTAAGACAGTAAGAAATGCATTGTTACTGACTAGTGTGCTTATCTATATTCTTTTACATATATTTTTTTTATATGTTTTATTTTATTTACAACTTTTGCAAGGGACAGTTTACACTTTCTAATTTTCAAGGCAATAGAGCTATACAAAATGTCTGCAATTTTAATACTATGTAGCATTTTTCCGTGCAGATATATTAATCGTTTCGGAAAGGTCCATATTGCGTTTATCTGGAATTTTTAGCATTCCATAGTCACATAATACATTTCCACAGATCCACAGATCAGTCCAAATCTCAAATCTAGCACCATGTACAAGACACAAAGAAGTTGATTTTAATACACAATAGGACATTATTCGTGGTCAACAACCAATGACTGATGTACATGCGTATACAGTTATTATAAGAACTACAACAAAAAAAAAATCGCTATTTAATTTAAAGGAGAGACAAAAACCCAAATTATCAACACTGGTGTAATGTAATAGAGTTATTAAAAACCGTCATGAGTCAGTTCACCAAAGAGCTGAGAAAGATATTTACCCATTATCACATATTAATGTTGGTATTCAAACACAAGGCTGACCACGTCAAAGTATGACATCATCCAGCCAAAATGGGCTTCTTCCTTGTTTGGTTTTTCTTTTGTTTATTACAATGTTTAATTACTGTAATGGAGATGAATCTAGCAAATCCTGGGGATCTAAACACATTGAAACTATCAACAAGGGCGTAGGAACTGGGGGTGCTGGGGGGGCACCAGCCCCCAGTGAAAAATATGGGGGGGCGGAAGTATCATTCCGCCCCCCGCTCTGCAAGTCAGAAAACCCCTTTTTCATTTCCAAATGAGAAAAAAATCTCATTTGGAGCACCAAATTGCATCTAAGGCCAGGTGAAAATGCAAAATTATTAACAAAATGGAGTGGGTGTTGAAGTGTGCTATATTGCACCAAAATGCATCTGAGGCCACCTGGAAATGCAAAAAAATTCCCTCCCCTTAGACCCCTACCCCAGGCCGGAAATCAGTCTTCAGCCCCCCCACTCAAAAGTACCTTCCTACGCCACTGACTATCAACATGACCTAATGACTGCCTTTGGTTTCAGAGCCAACGCTGTTGACATTAATGTACTGTTAAAAATACGAGGAAAAAAAGGACAGAAACAAGGAGAAAGTGAAAAGGTTCCAGATCTTAGTGTCACTATGACAACAAAGATTCCCAAATGGCGGCCCACAGACACAACTTTTTAAAATAGGATACCGCCCAATTAGAATGAGATAGTTCTCTGCCATGTTGGCCAATTGGCTAAGGCGTCGGACTCGTGATCCAAGGATCGCTGGTTCGATTCCTGCCTAGTTCATAACGTTGTGTCCTTGGGCAAGATGCTTTATCTCACTTGCCTCTCTCCACCCAGGGGTTAAATGGGTACCTGTGAGGTAACTTGTCATTGGGCGCAGTATATAACTGCTGCCGACTGGAGGGATCGTCTCTGGGACAGGTTATCATTGACCAGGGGTAATATAACATCTGTTAAGCGCTTTGAGACATATCGCTGGTATAAAGCGCTATATAAAAAGCAAATATTATTATTATATTATTTTCATCACAGAGGTCTCTATCATATAAAGCTAAAGATGACAGTTGGGCTGTACCAGTATCACAATCCTTTAATGTTATAGCCATATAAATATCAAACTGAGAAAAAAGACAATACCGTTCATAACAATTCCCTGGCTCTCGATGGTGTATGTTAATCGGGCAGCAGGAGCGACTGGCGACTTGGCAATAATCAGCTGTGAAAGTAAAGAAAGGAATGAATTGTAATTAACAAACTCCGATCTGTAATTTTCTTCTTTTTTAATAACATATTTTTACAGGTACAAAAGTATGTCTTTTATGAGTTGACAAGTTTAGCAACTATTAAACATGTCCACATTAAAGAACGACTGTACGCCACTCATTTCAGAAAAACTCTCTCTTATCTCTGGAACAAGTTACCAGATCACATTCGAACATGCTCTAAAGTTTCTACATTCAAAAGTCTACTTAAGACCCATCTTTTCACTTGTTCTTTTGTAAATTAATCTGCTTTCTTTGTAAAGCGCCTTGAGCAGTGACTTTTGTCTACTGATTTGGCGCTATATAAGTCTCATTTATTATTATTATTATTATTATTCTACATCCACTTTCAATTTTTGAGATAAGACCGTTTAACCGCTGCGGTGGTTCATCAGTTAAAGTGACTGGACTGTTTCGTTGTCGGATACGCAGACCGTCAGGACAGTACATTCCTCCCGTGGTAACACTAAACTCCATTTGAAACATGAGACTTTTATGGCATCACATGACATGTTTACAACATATTACAAATTTGTCAAGGACAAACATTGTTAAAATATCATCCAAGGCCTCCAGGGGTGCTGCTCTGTTATTAATATGTATGTATGTATGTATGGGTGGTGTATGCGTGAATGTATGTATGTATGTATTTTAGATCCTACTGCAAGCAGGAACTCGCGAAGAAGCCATCATTGGCTTATCAAAGCCGCAAGCTGAACGAAGTCAGTCTCTTAGATTCATATTTAACGTACATGAAAATGAATTGTCAAATGTCAACAACTCTGTAACTGGACGACATACATTAATCTTGGAGTGACTTGAACTCGGGACCTTATGATTGAAAGGCACCGGCGTTAACCACTGAGCTAACACAGAGCTTACACTCCTAATATGTAGTTAAAAGAACAGGATTTTGGTTGAGTTATCAGAATTGATAACAACAATGGATTAACATTTTACATCTGCAATGAGTATGTATAGCCTCACCAGGAAGGTATCCTTACAGGGGCATTCCAGAGATTTAGGATCCTTTACTGAGGTGAATATGTGTCCCTACTAAAACTCTGCCTAAAGTTATATGCTTTTCAAGGCGTCAAAAAGTGAAGCAAAATGAGCCATTGCCTGATGGTAGTGAAATTCATTAAAAAATTGCATTTGTTAAACTTGTGGAACTACTTTGACATATGGGATATAAAAGCAATTCTCTCAAAGCATAACATCACACATACGGGGCTTCATTCTACATATGCAGAAAGCAAAAGATATCACACAGTTCACACACCTGGCATCACTCTGCACACATAGAGGATAACATCGATCAGGTACACAATTCACAGACTTGGCATCACTCTCCACATAGTAATGCAAATGCAGATAGCAAAAGATATCACACAGTTCACGTACATAACTTTACATAACTTTACATCCAGACATAGCAGAGAATATCTCAGCATCAAACAGGCTAAATATTCCCACAATATACATTGTTTTGACCCCCCTTCTCTCTCCTCCTCTCCCCTCCTCCCCTAGAACTCCCTTCTTGGATCTGCCCTTGCAACTCCATCTAATTTAAAAGACCAAAGTGCTCTGTAAATATAGGACATTACTGATCAATATTAGACAAATGAAAATGGGATCCAAGTCTTAAAAAATTCTTCACTTTCATCAGTTGCATCCTAATTTCTTTTGGAAGGAAAACAGTTTTTTTTTTTTTGGTTTTATAGTATAACAGAGTGCGAAGGAAATCAAGGTTAACTATATTTATTCGAAAAACTTCAGCGTTAATATCTTTAAAGCTTTTCAATTTTTTTTGGGGGGGAAAAATGATTGAAAGGGAAACTGGGTCAAGTAATTTTTGTACATCATGCATCAGCATAGGAACGTTTTCCCTTTGACTGGTCTGGTTCTGTATATAGTGAGCATTCAGATATTGTTTGCTTTGCCTACATGCATTTCTACCCTTATATGGTTGCCATGGTAACAAATTTGTAGAAAAGTGAAAAAAACAACAATGATGCAAGCAAGATAGCAACGCATCAATGAATTCTTCGTAATATTATCAAAACCGAAAATCTCAATATTGACCCGACCGTATTAGTTCTGCACGGCAACTAATTTTGAGGGACATGCTTTTTCCTCAAAAAAAGAGGGGGAAAAAAAGAAAGGAAAAAGGAAAAAAAAACAAAAGAAAGTTGAAGAAACTAAACAAACAAAAAAAAAGTCGTAGTGACTACAGGACCAAGAAAGTACAGTTTACACACGGTAAACTGGACAATGAAATGGCAAGAATTAAATTCTAACCCTCTTGTTGAACTACACCGTACTTCACTCAAATTCTCTTCTATTTATGATCAATATTTACTTTTGGCAAATAACTTTTGCAGAGAAAAAGTACATGTTTCTCTACCTCCCACGTAGTTTATCTGTGTATTTTCCTCAGAAAAAAATATAAAAAAATATGACAGAATCTCTAGTGTTTCATGGTGAAACTACTTCCGATCAAAACATGTCAGACAGTTATTTAGCGATGAAATTGTGAAAACCATGCCAGGATATTAAAAGAAATACAATAAGATGGTCGCAAAAGGTTTTATGTGTTATGACGGGGAAAAGAAAACTATATTTGCTTGCAAAGGTAGCAAACAAAACAGTTTGGAGTGGTTTTGTTTTTATTTAGTTACTCCGTGTTCATATTTATTGGATCCTGACGAACGGCCAAAGACAACTGTGAAACACGTCAGCTAAACGACCGACATATATGATCGTTTATAGAAATGTTATGCATGAAATTCACCGTGAGATTAAGTTGTCTTCTGTTTAACGATTTGAATATTAAAATGATGTGATATTAATTGTGAATTTACCTCTCTGATCAAAGAGACATGAGTTTCATTTTCAATATGGTAAGAATATGTCAGTATGTGTGTATGTATGCATGTATGTATATTAGATCCTCCTGCAAGCAGGAACTCGCGAAGAAGCCTCATTGGCTTATCAAAGCCGCAAGCTGACCGAAGTCAATCTCTCACATTCATATTTAACGTCCATAATTATGAATTGTTAATTGTCAACAACTCTGTAACTGGACGACATACATTAATCTTGGAGTGACTCGAACTCAGGACCTTATGATTGAAAGGCAGCAGCGTTAACCACTGAGCTAGCACTCCAAGGAGCTAACACTCCAGTAGAGGATATAAATACAAGTTCAACCAACATAGTTAAATGTTATGACTCCATTAAGGCCTTGTGTGCATTCCAACAGCTGACTTCAAACTGCCACAAGTCACGCTTACAAGTTTCATTTACGAACAACTGTGTAATACTTAACTCATTATCTAACCTCTCTAAGTACTTTCTTTTTCACCCATGAGTTTGCGTCAAATGTAGCATTTGTTAACACGCTAGGGAGACTAATGTGTCTGAAAAGCTTCAGTGCACAATTATGTTCAGACTAACTAGAACACCGACAACATGAACATCCAATGCTCAAATCTTGTCATTTTTTTTTTTAACAAGAGGGTACCTGCATTTTAGTGCCACTTGAGATTTAGACCTTGGAAGTTTCCAATTCAATTCAATTCCTCGTTCAGTGATATCGTACGGATGAAAACATGCCACACTAATATACAGTAGAAACTCGATTGTAAATATGAAGGCCGTGACTGTGAACAGGCTAAGAAGGAGAAAACCTACAAAGCAACAACAAAAAAACGACGAAGGTTCAATTCAAGAAAGATATTGATAGATTATAGACAAGAAAGAGACAGGAACAGAAGAAAACAAGTGAAAATAGAGCAAAAGTAAAGAAAAAATAGAAATGTGACATGGATAGACAGAGATGAACGAAGAAAGCACTACTGAAAGAAAGAGTGAACAGATTCACACGAGAAGGAACAGTCATTATGTTCACTGCTTGATATCAATGTGATGATCAAAAATCATGTGTGTCAAATTTGAGGCCATATTGCAATGTTAAAGCTTTTCACTTATAAACAAAATGAGCTGTTTGTTGTTTTTTTTTTGGGGGGGGGGAGAGAATCAGAAAGAGTTGGCTTTGTGATTCCTTGCCATGCAACTTGCTCAAAGTTTTAATGGACTATCTTACTAATGTAGAGCAAGTGAGTTACATTTGTCATAGGATAAAAGTGAGAACCAGAAAAGATCAGAGATTTATAGCACTCCCACTTAGGCATCAACCATTTCATTCACTGGTAAGGATTTTACAGCATAGAATTTTTTTATTTCCAAAATGTTTCTATATCCAGAAAGGACTATGTAAAATATAGACACATAGATGTATGAATGAAAGGACATTTTCTTTTACCAATTTTGAGCTGAGCAAATCAGCTCTGCTGCCAACCATCCTTTTCATAATTATTATTAATGAGAGTGACATGACATTGTTTATACACTGTGAAATATTTTCACAACCTACTGCCAAAGCAAAAGTCATCTAGTAGTATAAATCACAGAGAAAATGGCCAATTTTGAGAACATTTGAGGTAACCTAGTGATCCCTTGAGGCAATTTTTGCTCCAATTGGGATAAACTGTTGACACCGTGAAGCCCAGAGGGTGAAAACTGATAAGAGCCCTCCGTGAGTGTGCTAAAGCAAGACTATCACCACAGTGAAGCAGATTTCAATTGACTATATGTCAATGAATGTAAGTTTTGTTGAAGACCTATAGAGCCCCTTTCACAAAACTAAATTGAACTGAATGTGCCTAAACTATGTTCACCGAAAGGAAACCATACCACTGGAGAATTCACAGATTAATGGTAGCTTTAATATTGGAGTTATCATGTTTAAAAGGTTTCAGGCTTTGACACCTGTTGACCTCATGTGACCTCTACCAGTTGCAATAGAGTTCTTGCTGGATGTATACCATGTATGAAGTTCAAGAAAGATGTACTTCTTGAGTTATCGTGTTTACAATAATTTCAGACTTTGACTTAAAATGGTGACCACAAATGACCTTTGATCCCAGCCAAAACAGTAGCAGCTGAGAACTCACTATGTTGTATGTACCTGCCAAGTTTGAGTAATCCTGTTTTCAAGGGTTTCACATTTTGACCTCTGGTGGCCTCAAATGATCTTTGGCCTACACCAAAATCAGTAGGGTTCTTCTACTGAATATGGGGCATCTACATGTCAAGTATGAGATTCTTCAAATCTTCCCCTCTTGAAATATTGTGGCTGCAACGATTTCAAAGTTTGACCCCTGGTGACCTGGTATGACCTTTGACCCAATCCAAAAACAATAGCAACCAAAATTTCAGTATGGTGCATCTACATACAAAGAATATTGAGTTATCCCGCATCATGACCGCAAAGATTTCTTTTGCTTTCAGCGAGGAATAAAAAAGAAATGACCAAGACAATTAGTTGTTAGAGTTAATTTTCCAACTTTGTTCTACTAGTTTCTTCACTAACCTTGCAAATATCACAAAACATTGTATGCTGATACATACAGCCTACTGAAACAAAGCATCGTTTTGTGCTAGGCTTAATACTGGATGAGTAAACCAATCAAACACTAACAACATACAGCTATTTAGAAATCACTAAAACTACCAACAAACAAATAGATAAATCTTCTTCAACGTTTCCTAATGTTGTCTAAATCAGACAAGAACACAATCTTGATAGAGCTGTCTGTATATCCTGTAAGCTTGCATGAACACTTCAGCCATCACAGAAAGCTGCATACATTTATGTAACAATGTACAATACTGCACAACATAAGAAAATATATTGTTACGTTGACCAGTATTTGTATATATTTTCTTATGCTGTCCAAAATTTGTTATATTTGATAGCATTGCCCCATGCATAACTTCAACATCGATTTCCTTGATCTGAACACATGTCTGACAAAGTTTCTTTCATACTGAGTTTCACAATTAGAAAGGAAGATGAAAGCAATGCATTGTATTTAGCACAAATGTAATTGTCTTACGATAAAAAGACGACAACAATAAAAAGCTTTGGGTAACAGCATAATATAGCAAAAGAAAATCTTTGTGCTTGATTTTCCCCTTTTGGATGCCGGCCCCCTTTAAATCTTTCCGTGCATTCCACGCAACTAACATTTTACAACTGTTTCGAGAGAAAGATGTGAAATTCAAGAATGACTGTTTGAGATCAAAAAGAGGACTTGAATATCAAATGTTTCACAGAAGTTAGAATATGACTCTTCACTTCATGTTACCTCTCTCTTGTTGTCATGGCGATACTGCAGAACCAGCCTTGTATTAACGCTGTGGCCCCACGTGTTGCCCAAGGCAGCTGTCACAAAGCCTTTTGCTCCTTCTGAAGAAGAGACAAGAGATTCCTTGATAGAGACGGAAATAGTCTGACAATTGGAATATAGTTAAGGTGTTAAGCTGTTAAGTAGAAATGAATGCAGTTTCGTAATTCTTCAGGGTCTCAATTTGCAAAGAAAAGTCAACGAATTCATGCGAAAATTTTTCTTTCCTGTGACCGGCAACTGCCGAGGATATTAAAACCACCACGCACAAGAGCGAGAGGGAAAGATTTGCATAACTCATTTGCCTTAAATAACTGCTGTGTACATAGATATCTGAAAGTGTATAGAATACAAATATATATTCACAGTATCCTTTCAAAATGATCATACATTAATATGTTCTATCACCTTTTATTATGTAAGTTCTATATCTCTGTTTTTAATCTGTTTGATTATGGAATATGAATTTGGAAATTGTCTGCAACCATGGCAACAACTCTGAAAAACTGCATTAAACAAGGGAATAACAAAACAGGCTGATAACCATCACTACCATACAAAAAATTCATAGTTACACTTATTTTCAGTTACAATAATCTGTTTCTATGTCCATTACACTGTCTACATCTTAATGAACTACGGTACTGTTGCGTACGTATTAAGCCCCATGCCATGAATTTGAGAGGGGGGGGGGGTGTGCAGAGAACTTTAATATAAGTAAATAACAAATTGGCTACTATTCAACCAGGTCGCTACCACTATCAGTCCATTCCAAACATCTGTCTCCTATATCACCTTGCACGAGAATTGTTTCAAAGTGGAAACAATTAAGTTGCTGAACAACATAATGTAGATACCGTTACGTTGCAACCCACTTTTACCCACGGTAAAACACTCTCATAATACCAAACAAACCATTTTAACTCTATGTATAACATTCTATTTACATGCTCTGATAGTACAACCCGTCAAAATGACAGATACCACTGCTTAACCTTCTAAAGATACTTGAGGACTACTATATGAACAAGTGCCCTTTTAAGCTGTAAAATTGCGGTTTGGATTTACATCTTTTTCAAGTGATCTATTGGAACAATCTGGTTTTAATTCCTGTCAACTGGATCTCAAATGAATTCAGTTCAATGCATGCGTAATGCAGGGAAGGTTATCCGTAACAACCTCTTGTCACGACTAGATCACGTCAACTTATACGCTTTTGACGGTATTCTCATCTATCGAGTTTCAATCTGCAGAGAGGGTACAACGACCTCCACGGAAACATACAGCCGAGGTGGAGCGTAACTGTGTGGCACAGTTTTATAGATGAGCTGTTCTTATAAACCCCCCTCCATGATAAGAAAAACAATATGCATTTAAAATAAGTCATTACACCTCTGTTTTGGTATTTTATTGGATGCAAAGTACAACTGTGGATAGTTGATGATACACAAACAAGGCAAATGATGGCTGCAGCTCTTGAGAATTGCTGCTTGTTTTAATATCATACCACGAATGGAAATCACATATATGTTTGTATAGACTAGTACGCCGCAGATTGGAAAATATCAAATCTGTGTAAGTGACTTCGAAGGGGTGTCTCCGGGGAGATGGGATTGCCCCAGATTCTGCAAGCAGATCGAAAGCAGGGGTCCCGTTTGGTCTTCACGAAGCAAAAAACAAATGAAAGTTTCATGAGCAGGCTAATAGGTTGATTTTGTAATCGCGACCGACGCACGATGATACGGGTTACTACATGACCTATATGTATTACCAATCTGCTGAATGGGTTATCCAAGTGTTAAGTGCTCTACAGACGCCGCCATCCACAATATTGAGATGTCCATGCATGGCCACTCAACTTCATAATTAAATAATGTGAATTTTTATGATGGTGTATCATTGAGAAAATCTTGTGTGAAATCACAGAAGAAAGACTGTAAAAGAAGCTACCAAAACCTTGGTGTAAAGGACATTGCTATCCAATTTTTGAAGTCCCTGGATTTTTAAGTGGGTGCACAAGAGGGGGTGGGAAAATTGAAAAGCAAGATTAACGATCGTCTTAAAGGAAAATTTGCGAAATCAGGCATTTACTGGGAATGTTTTTATTTTTTTGGATGGAATGATCGCTAGAATATTATTTTCACATATTACTGCCTGAAAGCATTAAGAAGATTAGAATAGCAATTTACAGACTAGAGGGTATGGATTGTAGAGTATGCATGACATCAGTCTTTTGCAATTGGGGAGGGGGCGCGGGGGGGGGGCGGAGGATGCCGGAAGAGGCAAAATTTCTTTGTTTTTGAGGCTGTGAGGTGTAATAGAATGTAAAGGAGAGCAAAACGAGCTCAATCCTCACCTACATACATACATACATACATACATACATGCACAATGGTATTAAACAAATTACAAAGCTAGTGCCTGATATTTCTATCTTCTATTGAAAAATATAGTCAATTTAGCCAATATTCAATGTTCATGACCTTAATTGGGCATAAACTGACCACCAACTAACCTTTGACAAGCTGGTCTTAAACATAACAGTGGCAATTCGTAAAGGTGACTAATAATGATAACTGAATGTATCTTGAGTTACAAATGCTCAGTTTACAAATGCCACATGGTAGCTCATTCGATCCAAAAATATGTGCACCAAAGACTACACGTCGTATCTAACATGACCAGCTATATTTCGTACTACGGTGGGCCAAATTGTCAGTCATGGATATCTGGTGATCTTATACCAAAACTGCCAACTATAACTCAAATATCGCAAACTGATAACAAAAGTACAAAGAGCAAAAATGGAACAATTTCAAGTTTTTGTTTTCTTTTAAAATTTTTTCTTCACTTTTTGATAATTTCATTTGATTATAGCATCCATGATCAAGAAATGGTTAATGCTCACCCCAACTTCAGGTCGGATAGCTTAATTTGTAGGGCTTATCTATAATTCTATGAACTTTGTTTTATAGAGATATCAGGTTCAAATCCCATTCCACTCAGCCAACAGTTTTTCTTATCTTCAGTTTCAAACTTTAAATCTAACTGCCGGCCAGGTCTCCTCATTTATGATTTGCCAGCCAGGTCTCCACATTTATGATTTGCTGGCCATGTCTCCTCATTTATGATTTGCCGGTCAGGTCTCCTCATTTACAATATGTCGGTCAGGTCTCCTCATTTATGATTTGCCAGCCAGGTCTCCTCATTTATGGTTTGCTGGCCAGGTCTCCTCATTTATGATTTGCCGGCCAGGTCTCCTCATTAATGATATGCCGGCCAGGTCTCCTCATTAATGATATGCCGGCCAGGTCTCCTCATTAATGATATGCCGGTTAGGTCTCCTCATTTATGATTTGCTGGCAGGTCTCCTCATTTAGGATTTGCCAGGCCAGGTCTCCTCATTTATGATTTGCTGGCCAGTTCTCCTCATTTATGAGTTGCCGGCCAGGTCTCCTCATTTACGAGTGCCGGCCATGTCTCCTCATTTATCATTTACTGGCAAAGTCTCCTAATTTGAGATATGTCTATATACATATATATAGGTCTAGAACATGTGCAATGTAATACTTCAGGTAGTTCAGGGTATGCATGATTACTCATTTAAGGTCAAAAGAAGAAATGAAAAACTGTTCAAGAAAGAAAAGGGTCACTTTATGTCGGTACTTTGCCTCATACTATATAATTATATATAATAATAAAAATAAATAAATAAATAGCAAAAATCCCAATATATTTCTTTTGGGAATTATAGCAGGAAAAAAATCTCACAAGTGAAAAACAAACTGAAGGACAAAAGCCAAAACTACCACCACAAAACTAATGAGGTAATTAATATTGATAACTATGCAGTTATTAGAAATATGAAATGGCTCAAGTATTTCAACCAAATTTGGGCTAGAAAAAAGTCCACGGTTGTTGTATATTTATGAATAAATCTCAAAAGGGCATTTTGCTTCGATCCACACTCCCACAGACAATTTTTAATTGTCTAAAACTTAATCACTCCTCACTGTTTGAGGATAAAATCAAAGGTCCAGAACCACCACCGCAGAAAGACTTTTGAAATATTCATGGCATACAGTAGCTTGCGATAAATTTGAAGCCAATATATTAAACTGGTGACCTGTCTACTTTGAATATGATGGGAGCAGTGATGTGTGTTCTTATATCTCACGCTCTGTAAACATGTAGTAGAATCCAGAGGACTGTATGCTGTATTGCACAATATTGAAATAATTTATTTACCTATGGTCGTAACTGAATCCCCTTCTTGAACGTGGCCACCCTGAGCCACATGTGACTGCTGTCCAATCCTGGTCGTGATCTGGTTCGTGACCACCACCTATAAATTGGCAAGATCAGAAAAGGAAAAAAAAGAACTGATGGCGTATACATTTTCCTGCGCATGAAAGTAATAGATTTAAAAAGCATAAGTTCAGCTTTGGTCAGAAAACACATATTTGAATAGTTTTACATCAAATAGAGCATCCTGTATAGGCAGCTAGAGTGTAAAAGTTGTGAGGATATTGGTATAAAGCAATGAGGTGAGTACACAAATATGTATATAAGGTAGACAGAGATATATAAATATATTTGTCAATTCATATCAATCATTAAAGAAGGACATTGGTCTAAATTACATGAAATAAAAACAAATCAAATTCAGGAAGGATACTTTCATATGCTTCGATAGAACAATGAAAAAAAGAATGAATGAAGTCAGAACCTCATCAAACTGAAGCCGATACAACTAAAAACTCTTGAAATCTTGATACAGTCATTATAGTGGTCTGATAATATCCATATTACCATGGTGAAGAAAAGTAAATCAATTTCTTTCAAATTTTTTTCCTTTTCTCCTTTTCTT
>KN886692.1:3301-18281 GCA_000934455.1 Apostichopus parvimensis
AACCCAACCATTTTGTGTTAGGGGTTAAATATTTCTTTTGGGTAAAGTGTGCAAACAGATTTTTTTGCAGAGTTGTTGGAACAATTGTACGTAGGCCTACACAAAGTCGGCATATCTGCTAGATATAATTGATATGATTATATTTAGGTTTTCCATTTTATTTGTTTTCATTTTGGAAACTATGAAAGATTTTTTATACTTAACCCCCGCGAAAAGTCGTACCACTCGAAATATTGCGCTTCAGATACGAACAATGATTTCCCTGCCCAGTGCATTGACTTTTTCAAAGGTGGTAAACGTTGGCCGTATCGGTAAAGCCCCGGTAGAAAGTAGCGTGTGTGCGCTGCTTGGATGATATATGCGCGTGTCGAAAAGACTCACTGCATAGCTGTCGATCGCTGCTCGTATTCTCTATTGCAATAACCTGGTTCGGACGTTTTCCAAGGTTTTCCAAGCGTGCCGCTATGCCCGGAGTTAACTCCTTGAAACGCGGGTTCAAATTGCAGGGCTTATCTGCGGTTACAGTTTTAGCTCCACCTATACTTGCTTGAAGCAAGACCGCGTTCGTGGGAACGGGGTATAAGCAGGTGTTTGCCTCAGGTGGCGATGATATAGTACAAATACAAAAGGAATTAAAGCGAGCCATTCGGAAGGAACGTATTAATTACAAACGGAAAATTGAATCACACTTCAAGGATAACAATATGAAGAAAGTTTGGGAGGGTATGAAACTGCTGAGTGGGTACGCCGGGAAAAACTGAAACTTTGACCAGACTTTCTTGAATCCGGTCAATGGCGGTTAAAGTTCATCTCTTACTCTAATTACAATGCCTCAGTAACCTCCCTAAATCCAGTGTACTGTGCATGGGAATCTTCAGGGAAATGGCTTGCTATTTCGCCAACGCAGCATGAAGGGAGCACAATCCTCACACCTTCACCCCAGAAGAACACAATAATTTGACCACAGAGCCAGCTGTCTCTATATGCCATTAGGCGTCTTTGTCTGCAAAGAAGAAGAACAAGAAAAGACATTTGTGATTGTTCATGCTGTTTCTGTAGTACTTGATCAAGGTATTTTGAGGCTTTGAAAGGGAAAGGGCATGAGGAAAGTTCAAGGATTAGGGTAATGGATTTGCAAAATGTATGTGAAATGCTGCTATCTTTGGCAAAGCATTGAACTCTTGGGAGTACCGAAGGCTTATAGAAAAAAATGTTTTCAAATGCAAAGGCTAACATATGAACATATCAAAGAATGTACCCTTTACTGAAATGGACAAATTGACACACAAACACATCTATATAATTGTCAGCAAAATTGAAAATAAAACCATTGGCATTTTTTGGCTACAGACAATGAGCATATAAAGTGCTTCAAATGTGCAGAGTTTCAGCCTAATTATGTACCTTTTTGGCAGTAGCCCATCAAATCTAAACTTTTTTTAAAAAGAAAACTTACATATGTAAGCAGGAACTCGCGAAAGAAGCCATGGAGGCTTATAGACTCACAAGCTGACCGAAGCCAATCTCTCGGCACACATCCATTTAACGTCCATGTCGGGAAGTTGTTATTGAACAACACCCTTGCCATTGAACAACACCCTTGCCAGACGACACACATTGCTGTCGACATATATTTCTCTTGGAAAATTTCAGACTGAGGACTTACCTAGGAGCATTTTAAGTGGTATTTTGGATTCCCTGATAATGAAAACCCCCAAATCTTAATTTTAGGTGCAATTTTAGTTAGAAATATGAAATTATGACTAAATTTATGTGTGTGGGAAATTAAAAATGGCCGCCGAGTCCATGAAGTTTCGGTCAAAAATAGGCGATATTTACACCTTCATATCTCGGAAACGACTAAAGCAATTTCTGGGATGTTGTAAGGTCATAATTACCAGCAAATATGCCAAATTTCAGAGCCAGTTGGGCGAAATGGTTCTTGGGCGAAGTGACCAGCTTCCCTTTGAGCTGCAATATGATGTCTGTCATAGATCTGTGATATTGGGAAGGCCTATCAGTGAGTAGGCCGACATCATTTTATGAATGTTTTGTGGATTTTTGGAGGACGCAAAATACCATGAACGAAATAAGGTATCTTTGCCATTTGTAGAAATGTAAGGCTAACAGTGATGTTAAATGCACTAATAAACACTTATTTTGTAATAAAATTTGGCAGGTAAGAAGTTATAGCCACGAAAGTCATTTAAAAGCTTTATAGATTAATAATTCGCGCAGTAGCAGTTAAATTGATCTCCTAGCTGCACAAAATTAGGGTAGTAGCCTAGTGGTACTATATTCCTATCCTAGTCCGAGTCTTCGTTGAATACCCTAGCCAATCGTGGTGGCTGCAATTCATGCTCGTCTAGACTATACAACTGGACTAGGCCAAGCCTTTGGCTATAGTCAGTGTATATATATATATATATTGTACATACTACTGTATGATGTAGATCAGTATATGTATACATTGTTTACACTACTGGGAGTCGAGTTTTAGGTATCATCAAGAGATGCTTCTCTCGGATTCATTGTATAGACCCTTTAAAGTAAGAACGATATGTGTTCTATAAAAAGTAAACGCCTGTAGCACGCACACACACACTACCACAGAAGGAATGTCAGTCAACTCGGTACAAAACCAACTCGGCACATACCAACTCGGTACTGTACCTTAGGTATTTTTGCATCGAAATTGCTACGTAATTGTGTATGCTAATGTTCCGTTTTGTAATTAAATAATTAGAAATTTGATGAACTTTTAAAGAAATCTTTTGCTTAGTTCTTTGTCATTTTGTGGTCTATTTAGCTGTCGAACTTGTTTTGTGGAACAGTTTGAGACTTACATATTAAGTTAAGAGCCATTGAAATGTTATTTTGATTAACAAATAATTCTTGCATAAGTTGCTGGATATGGTTGGTTTATATTTTCGTTTGGTGCCCAAGTTTGCTTTAACTTTTCTTTTCAATCTAAAGTTTTTTAATTTTTATTTCATGAATGTTTTGTTTCTACCAGTTTTGAGGTTTAGCGAATAAAAGTAGGCTTATTTAATCTAGGTGTCCCAATATTCAATTAATGATTTCTTTCAGTGGTTATGTAAATGTGTGATAGATATATCAAATATATATATTCACAATTCGATTTGAAGCACACTGATTGTAATTTATTTCTTTGGAACATGGTTGTTGTTGTTGTTGTTGTAAGCGTAGCGGTGTAGTGGTTTTATTGTGTTTGGAAGATTTTGAGGGGAAACTTGGCGTATTGGGTCAATCTGTAATTTTAATTAGCTCTCTATGGATGAAACTTGGGATTTGACCTTCTGTCCAGCGGTGTTTTATCAAAACGTAGAGGGCCCTCAGCTCAGTGGGTGGACCGGGGGCGAATATTTTTTCTGAACTGACACATGATTTTATTTCCTCGATTCTGATTGGCTCTCGGCGAGCACGTGATATACTTTAGTATTCAACATGGATCCCTCCATACTCTGTCGATATCAGTATGATGAACACGAACAAATCCAAGATATTCACATTAGCAACCTTGGAAACTTTTGCTAGGTATATATGAACGAAAGTATATAGTGTTCGTAACACAATGAAGCAACTATTCCCAACTACTGCGCCCATTATAGGCAGTCCTCGGTCGTTTGTTTACTCGCTTGACTCCGCTCTACACAACACATGTAACGTAGCCTATTGTACTGTGTATAGTATACAACACAATAAAACACAGTGCATTTGTAATTGTATACATGTAGCCGATGTACATATGTTCGAGTTGTTTGTGTACATTCGGAGTTGCGATACTTTTAGATTTATAATCCTAAATTCAAAATGTATTCAGTCAATGAATCATGATAAGCCTAGTCGAGTGCCAGCCAGTGAGTGTACACAAAAAGGCATTTGTCGATATGTCTGTGTCCTTTGACTTGTTAACTAGTTTTATATAGCCTTATAACCTATACGTACGGAAACCTATTGGCTCGCTGAGAGCCAATCAGAATGAAGGAAATAATTTCAGTGTCAGTTATCCAAATATTCGCGGACCGGGGTATATATATTTCAAAGTGGTTAATATATATGGTAAATATATGGGGTTTGGTGGACGTGTCCCCAGTCACTGCCCTCCAGATGTACATGTGGAGGAAAAATCGAGAGTCAAATTTTCGAAACTCCCAATGAACAGATGAAGGGTTTTGTCTCCATATAACACTCTTGTTTGGTGACGGCCCGAAAAGTGACAAATGAACGGGTCATTATCGGAGGTTTAACCCCGGCCTCTCTCCCGCACAGACACTTTCTTCAAATTAGGTCCAAGAGATTCTTTAGACAAGAGCATCAATGACGCAGTATCTCAATACTGGAAGTTTTAATTTGGAATCCTAATTTCAAATCTTTGCTCTGTCTCTACAATTATCAATATCAATCATGGTACAACAAATATATAACTTGCATTTATGCTACTTTGCCACGAATAGTCTCTGCAGGTTACACTGTATCCTGCTAGTGTTGCCTTTAGCGCTCATTGCCTGTTTGTCGAAAGAACGACGTTGCAAGGTTTAGTAATGTCATAGAATATTTAAGAACTTGTTTTTCATGTGGTATCCTTCAATGAGAATCACAACGGTCAAATTAGAAGAGGCGAACAAATCGACCATATTCTTGATGCCCGCCTTGAGAGCTAGGCCTATCGACCTACTGTATGTTACTGTAGACTGTAGTGGTGACTACTATGAAAACTGTGTCCACTTCCAAGTATCAAAACAACCCACGTTTTTCCATCTCAATCTGGAAAAAATAATGTAAAAGATTACAAGTTTTTATTTGAAAGTGATGGGTGGCCTCCTCCTCCCCTAATAGCCACCTCAGTTCCTCTCCATTTTGTTATTTTATTTTAATTCTTTCTACATCACAGGTTCAAAAGAAAGCTAAACATACTTCTTATAACCTTATACATCTTATATCCTTATAAATAAGTCATAACCTTAGACAATTTTTATAGTCTTATAAAAGTTGTGATGCTATGGCCGGCTTCTCTTATATACGTACCCATCAAACAAACTTACCCTGGTCCTTCCTAGGAAAAGCTGTCTGAACACCAGTACAATACTGAAAGCCTAATACAGTAATAGGCCTATATATATTTTTGAAATGCACTAGGCCTAAGTAGCCTTCAGAAGTACAACAATGTGTATACGTAATAATACAAAAATACATGAAGGGCAATCAAACAAACTTATCATGGCCCTTGCTCTGAAAAGGTACCTGAACACCAGTACTATCCTTAAATGGATATTACAAAAACGAAGGCCTGATATAAATTAAATGCACTATGTAGCATTCAGTAGTACACAGTGTGTATATGTAATTACCATGCAATACACTACACCTCGCGTACCTAACTACAGTACAGAAAATTGGTCGCGAGGGTAGCCATTTTCGTATATCTAACATGTAGCTGTCATGAGTAATAGCCAATCTGCTACAAACCAGACTTGGAGGCGGGGCTTAATCATCAAAAACGGACCTTTTTACTAAAAGTAGGGGCGGCAGCTCAGTGTTGTTTTAAGAAAGAAAAATCATTTAAACATCAAATAAAGCAAATAAAAGCCATAAAATGTCATATACAGATAGTAAAATTCTTATTCATACCTACATGTAAACAACAAATGAAAGTTTAAAAATGTTAATAAAATATATAATACATAGGACCCTATCTTAGACGATACCACTGTTGAAAGATAATTCTATTCTATTCTCTCTCATAATACATAAAACCGCAGATAACAAACCAGTCGTCGCTGAGAAGTAATGTCACGTGCCCATAATAAACCATAGACATCGAATAATAATTAACAAATGAGCAGGGAAACGTGTGCAAAAGTTCACTACAAACAAGTTTTGGAGCGTGTGCAAAAAAGGTCTGCAAAACTGTGTTTCAGCCCGATTTGGACATAAATCGGTGAAAAAGTCATAGAATGAGATACAATTGTCGAATAAAAAATAGTAACTTTTTGTTGGTCTATATGATATATTCTTGCTCTGGAAATTCCACAGAAAAAGAACTTTGTATGAAGACGCTGAAACTTTTTTAAGAGAAGAGAGAGTCCCACTTAGTGTTACAATATCTCTATACATGTAATGTATTGAGATAAAAACGAAGAAAATATAGTGGCCGAATGCAATTTACCCCCTGAGAATCTCCAGTTATACCACCAAGACGCACCCACTTATGGAAATTTACGGTGGAAAAGTAAGCGGCAAAATTTGATCAAGGGTGTTTTTCTAATTCAATTGATCAGTTAAACAATAACAATCATCTCTGGATAATTGTCTATGTTCAAGAGGTTTTGTTGCCTAAAATAATGTCCTGAGCTATAGAAATGTTTTTCATTGCTCGGGGATACAGTAATGAAACATTACCTCTCAATACCTCTATGGGTAATGATGTCCAGAAAATGATTTTTTCTTTTATTTATTTCCATTGTTTTTTGCTGGACTGTAGTAAAAAACATTATGCTTCCTAAATATTAATTCCACCACTATTTCATGTATTCTGTATATAATGTATTGGAAAAATAAATGAAATGAATGTATTAATTATCGTTTCAATATGATCTATTTGCAGTATAAAGTTTGTGAAAACGGACGATAAATATTGATCACCCCCCTCCCCGCTTTTTCATATTTTTCTGGGAAAGTATAGTTGATGATATTTTTATACTTTTCAATTGTTTTACCTGCCCCCCCTTCCCCCTTAATCAGGTCTTCATAGGTGCCTGTCTGACATTCTGAATGGATATCCTCGAAATATATTTATGAAAAATATATTGTGGTAGACAGGTGGATAAGAAAGTTTCATACAGAAATTGTTTTTGCTTTTATCCTTATATATCTCCCAATTGCAAGTGCGTGTTTAGGGGGCCATTGGAGTTTAGCCCCCATACGGTTACTAGGCCTCATTGAATCTAACTCAAAATATATCACTGAAAACCAAAAATTCCAAAATTAAGTAATGATAATGTTATTGCAGCTTAATGGCTACATGAGTTCATTGTCATAGCGAATTCAAGGGTTCCTCATTTGTGACCCAAACTGCCGAAACCGCTGGAAGCTGTCAAGATAGGCCATGATTATTCATGTTTGAAAATCACTAAAATGGCCCATGTAAGGACACTGGTTTGCATAAGACTAAGAGTAATTGAAAAGGTTTAAAACAAATTCGGGATCATAATGCTCCATATGATCAGTTATCACTATTCCGTAACTTATGTATAAATAGCGGGGATTTTAAATCCTATTATTGCAATTAAGCTACTTTCAAAAATGCATAAATCAATGTTAGAGTTATCCACCAAAAAGCAAAAGTACATGTTCTCGGTCATGTATAGACGACCATGAAAATAAGTTTATTCCTTAAATTAATGTATTGAGATGATTTTCAATCTTTTCGGCACAACCAAAGCCTGTATGATTAAAGGAAGGGACATTGGGCTAACTCAATGAATGTAATCCTCTTACAACTGTGCTTTTTACGTGCAAAGAAAACGGACACGGACCAAAGGTCAACAGAACCAAAAACAATCTCAGTCTGTAAAACAACCACCACAAACAACCACCAGTAAAACAACCACTAAAAACCCAACTGAAACCCACAAACACAAATCCCTCACTAACGTAGCGTTTAACTTGACGTGAAAAGGACACGGACCCAAAAGCCAACAGAAGCAAAACAAACAGAAAAAAACTCATATTATGTAACGACCACACAACCCCCACACCCAACAACCAACTCACTCCAAAACCCCACCGGGGAACGCCGTCCCGACGGCAGACGACAGGCCTTTTTGGGGGTACCCCTCAACCCATTCATAATAGGGGTGACGAGGGATAAGGTGCCTATCTACGATGTTTTGTTCCCAATGCGGGTCCCCCCTTTTCCTGCGAGCGAGCAGAGTTCTTAGCTCCTCGTCTTTGATCCATTAGCGACCATCGTGTCCGGTATAGCGGAAGCGACTGCGGGCAGGGTGGAAGGGCCGCTCGAGTCAATGAGATCAGTGGCCTGTTTCGTCTCGTCAAACCAATCGGAGGACTCCTTAGCCACAACTACTAAGGCTGTAGTGCAGTCCTCCATTGGCCAGTCAGAATCTGGGCCACTTAATGTCTCTTGGGCCGGTTGAATCGGGGCCCAACTAGTATCACCGATAGCGGGCGTAGCTACCGGTGAACCAGTACAAGCGGAATCCTGCTCCGCATGCCACTCCGCTAGTACCATCTCCGCCGTTTTGTCCAACCTGTTCGGGCACAAAATGGCCTCATGCCCTTCCAGCCCACACCTCCAAGAAGTGCGAGGCTGGCCCGGATATGCAATGTGGGCCCTGTGCCCATTAGCCCACAAGGTACAGCGGATATCGGACTTGAGTTCGATTCTAACTCGTCTAGTCCCGGTCTTGACACCTTTACATTCAAGGAATTCCGGCTCCTCGTAGCCGGTCACTTTCGCAAAACGCCCCAGTATCCGCACAACAACCTGTTCAGACATGTCCAGAGGGAGATGGAGGACTGTCACCCACACCGAACTGTCATACGGTGTGAACTTTAGTCCCTCAACTCCCTCCAAGACATGGACATGGACACCTCGGACGCTGAAGCGCGTCAACCTCTCCAGGGACCTTTAAACCAACAGAACGCAAAACTGAAAAAACTTGTCCGGGGACGACCTTAGCCTCCCCCGAAAAACTCAACAATACGATTTTGCTGTCACGGCGAGCCGCCATGACAGCTAGGGCAAGCCACGCAACAAAGCCAAAACTACACTTAAACAAACTACAAACTGTTGAAAGGCCAACGTAAAAAACACAAAGTGTATGGTCAACGAAAAGTGGAGAGCAGCCGAAAACACGTCCGCACTCCACGAAAGCAGGGTATCATCATTAGGTCGAAAGCAATGTGGGTTGAACAGGGAGAACGTAATACGAAGTATTTGTTGGATTTGGAGAGGCGAAATAAGTCAAGGAATACAATATCAAAGCTGAAAGGGTAGAGATGGACAGGACATAACTGATACGAAACCAATTCCCAACGAATTAAATAATTTTTATATCAACCTTTATACGAGTGAAAATAGGCCAAATGTGAGATTCATGGCGCCAAGTTTCTTGGGGAGGCAGATGCAAATTCCTGTCATGGGCGGTTTTCAGTCGAGGACTGTCACACTGCTCTACTTACATTTTCTAACGGGAAAAGTCCCGGTAGCGACGGTCTCTCCGCAGACTTTTACGAAAAATGTTGGCCAGTAATCGGAGAGTTGGTAACAGACTATTAATTATGCATTTGACCACATTGGTATGTCCTCTCAACAATCCAGGAGTATCATAACATTAATCCCCAAACCAGGCAAGGATCATGGTTTTGTCAGTAATTACCGCCCTGTTTCCCTGTTAAATGTGGACTATAAAATTGCTTCAAAAGTACTTGCGTTAAGAATAAAACATTTAATACCAACGTTAATTGACACTAACCAGACTGGATTCGTTAACAACAGATTTATTAGTGACAATATTCGCTGCATTCTTGACACTATTGATTATTGTGATAACAACAACATTTCAGGTTTCCTCTTGAGTATTGATTTTGAAAAGGCATTTGACAGGCTTGAGTGGAATTTTATTTGGGAGTGCTTACACTATTTAAAATTCAATGATGACATTATAAGGTGGATACGTACTTTGTATTTAAATGCTTCAGCTTGTGTTTCTAATAACGGTTTCTCCTCTTCATATTTTAAGATTTCTCGGGGCGTCCGTGAAGGTTGCCCTTAAGCCCTTATATTATTATCCTGTGTGCTGAGATTCTTAATCTTCAAGTCAACAATAATAATTTAATTAAAGGCTTGTCTCTCTTTGGTCGTGAATTTAAGATTCTCCAGTACGCTGATGATACCTGTATTTTCCTACATGATTCACGTGACTCATTGTGTGAATTAATTGAGGTTTTTATTCAACTTGAAAAGGTGTCAGGCTTAAAAATCAACTATGATAAAACCAATATTTTCCCTCTTGGCCCTAGAACACACCAAAAACCTATATATCTGGAGGAGTTTACTTTCAACTGAATTACTATGCTTGGTATTACTTTTTCCACCGTTAGGGACAACCTTTTCCATCTCAACTATACCCCTAAGCTCTCAAGGCTTAAGAGCCTTCTTAATCTTTGGTCGCATCGAGACTTAACCCCTTTAGGGAAAATCACTATTGTTAAAACGTTTGGGTTGTCTGAACTTGTCTTTCTTTTCCAGGTCCTTCCGGACCCTCCTAACCAGTTTATTAGCGAACTGGAGAGTATTGAATTTAAGTTTATTTGGGGTGGAAAGCCGGACAAAGTAAAACGTTCTACACTAAGTAATGACTTCAGTAAAGGGGGCTCAACGCCACTCACATTGTTAGCTTTATTCGCAGTTTAAAATGTACGTGAGTAAGGAGAAACCTCGATGATACTGAGACCTATTGGAAATACTTTTTTAACTTTCATCTCTCAAAGTACGGGAAAGGGTTTCTGTTTGAATGTAATTACCAGGGTGTAGATATTAATATTAATAATGTTTTCATTAAAGACGTCTGTAAAGCTTGGGCTTGTTGTACCTTTAAAAAGCCGGTAGATACTTTGGTAACTGAAACAGTTTCTTGTTTAAAATAACTTCAATTAGTTTGCGCATGGATATGGAAGATATTTTATTTATTCCATATTCGCTTTTATCCGCCTTTTCATAGACTTCTTGATATATATCTAATGCCTCCTTTTGGGGAGTATTGGTATACATGGCGACGACATCGAGTGTAGCAAGTACTACTGCTTTTGGTAACGGTGTGGCTTCCAAAATTTTAAGAATGTCATTTGGGTCTTTCACATAGGTGCTTTGTTTGAAAACAATAGGAAGCAAGAAATAGTCCAGAAATTCCGATATTTTTTCGGTCGGTGATCCGTTTCCGCTTATTATCGGTCTGCCGGGAAATTTTGTACAAATTTTTACCGGCAATGACCGGTGTGCGGATCTTCTGGCTATATGGTGACAAGTACTCGAAGGTGCTTTTATCGATTTCTTTTGCCAAGAACATTTCTTTTAGTGTTTCCTGGACTAAACTTTTAGTTTGAAACGTCAGATCACTTTCTAACTTTTCGTAGTTGTTACTAGCTAATTGCCTTTCAATTTCGGCTTGAAAGTCTGAGTGATTCATTAACGCAATGCCTCTACCTTTATCGAAGGGTTTGACAATAATAGAGCGGTCGTTTTTAATTTAGTGCAAAAAGCTCCGCTTTGTATGTGTTGCTATTGGCGTTTCGGATAGTAACACATGCTATTTCTGTTTGTGTTGCTTCCAGGTAGTCCTGTAGGTTTTTACTAAAGGTCATGTTAGGTGACCATGTAGAGGGGAGACGGAATTTTGTAAACCCTTTTTGCTTTTTGTTTTGCATGATGAAGCGGATTCTCATTTTTCTTTTTAGGTCTATCAATGACTTCAGAAGATCACTTCGTTTTGGTTTTTCTGGAGTTGCTATGAACTTCAGACCTTTTCCCAGCGCAATAAACTCTATATTTGACATGTTTCTGTCTGATAGGTTCTTTACGAACTTTTGTAGTGTTTCTGCTTCTTTACGAAGGCATTGGGCTTTTGAGTGACTACTTGTAGTCTGTAGCTCCCTGTTGGTGGTCTAAGGTTCGAAACCAATGAGTTATTAGACACCAAAGTCTACACCAAACCCACGGAAACCTTCCAATACCTCGACAGAAACTCTGCACACCCCCACTTGCCACTTGCCACGTCTCTGTAACAATGAGACTGATTTCTTACAGAAAAAGAATGCGTTCACAGAGAAACTGTTACTCCGCAACTATAAGAAAGAGGAAAAAGCATAAAATTTTAAAACCGTGGGCAATACCTCACTACCAAACCTAAACAAAAGGAACCACCACTGGTAATCAAGCTTACCTATACACCCCATATCAAAACCACGCATTTGAAAAAAGGACTTTTGAAACATTGGCACTTAATCTCGCAACACGCGGAATTATCCAAACTGTTTCCAAAACAACCGATTCTAGCTACAAAAGGGCCCAAAATCTCAAAGATTTAGTTAACTCAAGGTTTCGTACTAACGAAGAATCAGCTGACTCTCAAGGTTCACACGAAGCTCTTTTAGATGCTCTTATAGCTGCACTATGAGTCCATAAAAACTCGTGCACAGAAAATAGATGCATTTTGAGAACGAGACGCCCAGGCCAAATATAAAATATTCAAAGGCTACTACTGATGAAACATAGGTGCAATTATGTTTCACCATTAGGAGCATGCTATAAGTTCATGTTCCTCGGGCCCTCCCTTAAAAATACTTCATTTTCTTGGCGACTACGTTGCGTTAGATAGTGTAAAACCGCCTACACCCCCTTTCATCCTATGCGGTAAGGAGGATTCGAGAAGCTCTCCATCTGAACAGTATGAAGGGTTTAAATTACCAACACTGAGAATGTGGACTGTGTATGCCAAGTCATAGTATCATTTCTGCAAAGTTTTATACAAACAGGGTTCAGTACTGTCTGTTTTGTGGCTGAATGGTGAACATTTTGGAATTCCAGCATACATTTTTCTGGTTCATGGTATTAACTACAATCTTGGATGAAATTTGACATTGTTCAATTGGCCTCGATGATTATACAATATCTGTTCAGAAGTTTTCAAAAGTATCCCTTCAAGTTGGGGAAGTACATAACAGTAATAAATAATGAAAACTCAAGTTAATTTTTTGTATGTATTCTCTCTTGTAAGCAAAGCTGTCACTTCTAGTAGCCTGCCAACAAAATCTGGATGATTGAAATGTCAAATATACTAGCCTAAAATAGAAGAGCAGTTTGAATAAAGTAGCCTAAACCACTATGTCAATGGGATCTACAGAGCTTAGGCTTTCATTTGAATAAAAGTGTAATGAAAATGAATCTGAAATTATTGATTAATTTCATGGAATATCAAGGTTACTTGATAATAAATGTGAAAAAAATATCACATTTTATCTCATGCGGGGTGAACAAACAGGAAATTTCTGTCAATTTATTTCGAGAAAAACACAAAATTGGCAACATGTTTGAAACACGAAATTCGCATACAAATATTAGTCAGCAAGAAATTGATATTTATGAAGTCTTAAGCGCTCTAGAGAGGAATACTTGTCATTGGAACTTTTGTTTAAATATAATGTTATTATTTAGTTAGTTACAATGGAAACCAGATGTAAGACTTTAGCAACTCCCCTAAAGGCTGGTAGCGACCTGTAAATTAACACTGCTCTGCAGCTGTGCCAAAACAACCAGTGAACAGACGATTCACAGAGTTGATTGCTCCCCACTACAATGAAACAAAATTAGAAATTGGGAGGCCATTAACCACTTCAGCAAAGCTTTTGAAATCTTTCTCTTTGTTCGGATCAACATAGGAGCTTGCAAGTGGTGTTGGCTCTTCTCTGACAGGAACAGGACACTCCTCTCCCAGAGTTCCACTTCTGCAGAAGTTGTGCAGGCAGTCAAAAAGTTCCCATACGTAATCTGTAGAACAGTAAAAATATGAAGAATCATATAATAATAGTTCATAAAAACATACCATTTAGATAGAGGCACTCCAATCACTCCGTTTCGGTCAATAGTCATGGCAATTCACAGTTGTCAGTCAAGTCTTTGGATGCCCAACTAAGGCCACAGCTGATACACCTCGATTGGTGTGGATACATGGGTCAGTTTTGACCTGACAACTTGTGCCTGAACAATAGCGATATATTTTTTACCGATTACAACAGAAACCCTACACCTGTTTGTGCACCTAATATTATGGATTATGTAATCTTCAGCAGGATGTGTGGTCATTGTCTCAGTAGCTTAACCACTGTTTATGTAGTAAAGTAAACATGTGGACAGAGTAACATCCTGTCCCATCCTCTTGTAATCCATGGTAAAAGAGTGTATAAGATGCAACTTTCACCATTTGTATTCAGTAGCAGATATCCAGCCAAGTGAAGATATAATATACTCTGTTAAATCCAACTACTTGTTTGTGCCTTTATTTCTTGTTCACATACCGCTGTGACAACTCTACCAGATACAGTATGTATACGCTAATTGAAGTAAAGACTGATGGCCTCACTACACATTCCAGACTGCCCCACAGTGTTGGTGTCAAAATTAATAATGATCCTCTTTCCAGAATGTGATAGCACCAATTGATTTTGCAGACTAATCTACTATGAATCTTGAAAATTACCTTGAAGCGTCATCTTAGTCATGTTCAGATTCATTAGATGAGTGAACTGATGGAGTGTATTCCGGACTAGCTGGCGTTTTTTGGGTGTATCCCGATGAGGATGCCACAGCAGCAGACGGACCATCATCGCCACTGTGAGATGGCCCTAGTTGCTTTGATGGTGTTCCTGTCTCTGTTGGTCCAGTCAGGAACTTATTATACCACATACATACAGTAGGCTGCTCTTGTACAGGGGTCAGCCGCCAAGATGGTTTACTTATCTTTTCTCAAGGAGAGCATATCCTCCTACTTTATGTGGCTGCCAAAATTTGGGCCACTCACACCCATGAGCATTGCAAATGACTTCAGCTTGGTTTCATATAGTATAACTACAATGTTATCTCCCTTCTCTAGGTAACTATAGATGTAGCCTATATATTTTCCTGTCAAGCCATCAGGTATAGCCTCCTCAACCACTCTCCTCAGGCAGGCGGATATGATGGATAAAATACAATGTATGTTATCCCCTCGTCAGCCTGCCCCGATGTGGTTTTAATTGCTATTTTGCTTTCAACGAGTACTGTTTCTAAAATTTTGGCCTCTGTACTCACTTCTGCTATAGAATACTATATAGATGTATGAAAGTTTTCTTCTTCCTTGTATTACCCTAGCTTACACTTATTCACCACATTCCCCCCCCC